>CATIWF010013248.1:0-10053 GCA_949630135.1 Balakata baccata | reverse complement strand
TCATGCCTAAAATGAAGATTCTACATGAACTAGTAGAATACCCAAATTGAAATTCTGGAACCCTAAGTGGAAATCCTTCAAATCGTGCTCTAATCAATGATTGACATGAGGCTTTAGTGTCTAAGGAACGATGGCTAAGTTTTGGGGCTGTGTTTCCTTTCATCTTCTAGTTGAAGAATCATATTTTTATTTATCTATTAAGGGTGTCTCGCCCGTGACACTCAATAGTGAGGCCAAAATGCCTCACTTCGATGGTCACTCCCGTGACACCAAGAGTCACAGCTGTAACCCTATCACATGCCTTCTTTTTCATCACTTTTCACTAATTTTCTTGTCCCAAAACCCTTAGGCACTTAAATGACACCAAAGTAAATGTATTTCATAGAATTCTAAGCCCCAACTAGTGGGCATTACAGCTGGCTAGCAAACTCTAAACATCTCGTGCATACAGATTATGAGATCTACTGCTTGATCCAATCAAGGAATATAACATGTGCTAGTCTATCTGGATTAATAATGTCCTGTCTCATTAATCATATGACTAGGGATAATTTAGATACCAACATAATTACACATGATAAGAATCTCATTATCATGATCTCATCATGATTTCCTTCATGCTATGTTATATATCAAGGACTTTATTAATTGATTTAAGGTCACTATCAATTCATATATCAAATGAATACCAAATTAATAAAAATATTTTTTATTGATCAAATAAACATGTACAATAAGTGCTAAGGGTGATTGTCTTTAGAGCACTTCTCTAGCAGTTACGGTGCAGTTATACAAGCTATTTGGCAATGAAATGTCATTACTGAAATGTCAATTGTTGATTCAATTGGCAGGCTCATAAGGTTATATTGTAATAATTTACCGCTTGTGTTGTTTGCGAAAACAACAAAAATGTCATAGGGTCTAAACACATGGATGATATGATAGTTGATCCGTATACCAAAGGACTTCGACTAATATTTATCAAAAACATATTATCAGTATGGGTCTAAAGTCAGCTTTTGATACCTTGGATTAGTGGAAGGCTTTCATAGTGCTCTTTGCATTTTGTTTTGTACTATATGCATTGGTATAATGTACATTATGGAATTGATGATCATCAACGCAGTTATATATTTTCATCAGAAAATATTTATTGGTAAATTTTCATTGGAAAATATTTTTATATTTTCATGAGAAAATATGTTAAGTTATATTTTCATTAGAAGATATTATGTTCTATCTATATATCAGATCTGACAGTTTTAAAATTTTAAGATTAGTATCATCTTAAGCAAAGGTCAGGACAATTAAAGTTTATTGCCTTAGTTGTTTGTCTTGTTGCACATAAAGTATCTCGAGATATTAAGTTTTTTTAAGACATATACATACTTCATTTGAAATCATAAATGATTTTTTATGCATACCTATGTTGAATTAACATAAGAAATCAATGAATAACAAGAAAGTTAACACATAAAGTTTGATCATAAAGTACGTGTTGACTAATCTTGCCACATTACCCCATTATGCTCATAATTGGTATGTAACACCCTCTCATATAATTAGGATTAACCCAACTATATAAGCAAGTGTTATAAACTTTTCATTATTAAAAACTTGTGAAAATTAAAACTTTTTCTTTTTTTTATATTATTATCTCTTAACATCCTTTCACACAAATATTTTCCATGTTACCATATTAACATATTAATTCATATCTTATATCATGCATAAAACTATCATTCATTCAATAAAATAAATATAATTTAGGCTAAACTGGCTTGATGTTTACAGAACTGTATCATATATAAATACATGTTCTTTAATCCAATAGACATGTACAAAACCAACTACTCATATCCCATATGACATATAACAAAAATAAAAATGTCATGATATCACTGATCCCAAAGATCTGCACTATAGTCTTAGATGGGCTTTCTTCTCTTCAGTCAACTTTCCCTATCTACCGGCTTCAAACCTGCATACATGAACACCCACATGCTAAGTAACCTAATGCTTAGTGGTACATATATGCATATAAATTCATGTAACCCTGGGATGACATATCACATATATACTTATGCTCATACCAAAATAATATTTAACATGTATAAAATATACATTTAAAATGATACAAGCATATATATATATATATATATATATATTGCCCAAAATCATGCAATCATTTAATAACATATATAACATACTTGTCTCATATCATCAAATTATATACATATATCCATGAAATAATAATCAAAGTGAATATGTCAATCATATTAATAATTAACCATAAATTATTCCTAATTATCTGAATCTAAGGACATTATACATTTTTATATCACATATCATAAAACATTCAATAATCATATAACAAGAAGTCATTTTCATTTTATTCAACTTATTTAATTAGCCAATAGCCTATTTACTCAAAAATCGGACTAACTGGAGAGTGAGTTGTGAATAGGAGCGCTTTCTAAGCTTAAGTCACCCTATTCACCAATCTATATATTCTTGTAATTATACTCGTCACGAGCTTGAGTCAAGGGCGTTCTCCGAGTTTAAGTCATCTTGACTTAATAACTTGATTAAATTGCTAATATAATGGACAAAAGTGTTCTCTAAGCTTAAGCCACTTTGCCCAATAAATTAAGAATTATATAGAAATTTCTTACGACACCATAAAAGACCCTAAATGACGTGTCATCTATCCTAAGTCCCGTCCTTATAAGAGAAATGAGCAATTATACATATTTATAATTTCTTTTAACATGATAGGTTATAATCTTATCCCATTCCAAAGTTGCATGTCGTATGTCATAATTTACCTTATTAGGACTTATAAACGTCATATAAAATATGCAATTAAGTACAAAGAAGGAAAATTCCAACAATTTAGCATATATATATGTCACACAATATTGAAGAAACCAAATTCCTAATATTTCTTTCCAAGCATATTTCTGCTATGATATTAGAATGTATTTCTCACCTATTTAGGAACTTAATTAAATCTCATAGTCTTCTAAGAATTTTTAGATTAATATCTTAGCTTTCATATGCAATAAGAATCACATAAATCTAAATTTTATAGTATAAGTTATAGCTCAAAAACCAGAGGTTATTCACTAAAAATTTGCTCAGGATATTATGGACAGTTCCATGTCTAACTTTTATAGCCCATTTTAGGCCTATTTAAAGACAAAATTTGAATCCATGTTCTTCATGAAAGTTTTAGCCCTATGTTCATAGTTTCATGCAAATCCGAGTTTTATAACATGAGTTATATCTAAAGGAATCAAGGTTGTTCTATAGAATTCCAAAAATATCACAAAATACAATACTTCACCAAAACATAGATTAAATTCATAGACATCCCTAATAGTCATAATTATCATTTCCAACATCAATATCATGCCAATCATCATCTCAAGACATAACAACCACCATTTTAACAATGCAAACGACATGAGTTTAAGAATAAACATGCATATATGTACTAACCTCAAATGAAGCCTTAAAAATCTTAAGCCCTCAAGTTTGCTCTTCCCTTTCGGAGTTACTACCACCCTCTCTATCACCTAATAAGACATCAACATGCTTCTTTTAGGCCAAAAAAACAAACATATATAGCATAAATCTACTCTTTAAATATAAACTCAACTTTAACTATCAAACTATTTCTTTTAACTCAAAATTTATGTCAAGTTTCTTCTTTAACTAATCTAGATTCTAAAAGGAAGAGTTTTAATTCTTCAAAACCATAGCTTGACTAAAGAACTAACTCATATGAAATGGATCTCTACCAAGCACAAAAATGGTAGAAAACAAGAGAAAAGAAGAAGACAATATGATTTTTAGCTTCACTTACTTCTTCCTTTACCAAAAACAATGTGGATTTGGGTGTTTAGCTTCTTCCTTTCTTCCTTCTCCAAGAAAATGGCTTCTTTAGCTCCAACAACTTCCTCTTTCTACTTTTCTAAAGGGTTTTGGGCTAAATAAGTGGTTTTCCTTTTAGTTTTTAGTAGTTTTAGCTTTTTTTGAGTGAAACAAAGTGGAAGAATGGAGGGGTAATGAGGAAGCACGAATTTGGATGGAAAAGTTAGGATTTAGGGCTGATGTGAATGAAGAAGAAGGAAGAAGAAGGGTTTTTATACTTTGGTAAATATGTCACTTTGGTCCCTTCTTATTTTTTCCAAATACCTACTTAAATCCTTGGCTTTTACTTATTTTTTATAACTTTTCTCAACTTTATATCTTTTAATTAAATCACTCATAACATAATTAAATACTTTAGAAGCCTTAAATCCCAACTTTAGGCTCCGATAATATTAATTATAGTAATTAAACACATTAATTATCCGGACCTAAATTACAGGAATTGCATGGTAGGGTTATTAGTATATATGATCATGGAATGTGTCATATTCTTAAATAATATAGTTTCTACCATAATTCTTTACCAGTGATTTTATTGAATCGAGAAAGAGTGAGAAGTCTTTTGTAATAGATTCTCAATTAATTAACCAAAGTGGAAGAATATTAGATATATATATATATGTTATATCTAACTGTGGCTATAAGTTTCATTAATTGAGAAATAAATATATATTATAAAATAAAAGCCTTAAGAATTTAATTAATTATTTATTTGGGCAAGACTTCATTGATTAATTAAGTAAGGATAAATTAATGTGGATCAGATAATAATATGAGTATGATAGATAACTCATAATTATTATATAAATATGAGTTAAGTCTCTCTTATTGCTGACTCTAGTGATTATCTCTCCTCTATATAAAGTTGGATAGAGAATAAGGAAACATAAGTGAAAAGAATACATCATCTTTGAGTTAGGAAACCAGAAAAGATATTGGTGCAAATCTTTTCGCATTGTTCCTTTGATGATGAAATCATGAGGCCAAATTAAGTTCTTTTCTTCCTCTTTAATATCGATTAAACTCATTTTTTTATTCTAAGATGCATATTTTAGATCCTGGGATGAGATCTTTGATTTTATTTTGTATAAATTTCTCCATTAAAAAATACTTATACTTAAAACTTTTTCCAAAATGACCAACTAAAAATATTATAAAAAATACATATACTCAAAAGTCACCCCAAGCATACTAAAAAGTACAATTTCGGTATTTTTTTTGTATACCTTTAATATATCTTTAGTATACTGTTATATCTTGAGTATATTTTGAATATACCTTGATTTGGTTTACCTTGTTATCCCTTATCAATTTATATAATCCCGTCTCTGTTTATACGTTCAGTTTTTTTAATCTGCTGTTTTTGGCTTTTTGGGAGGTTTGGATTAAGTGTTTCTGTTCTTTCAAGAGATTTTTGTGGTCAGTGTTGTAATTAAGGTTTACTTGTAATACCTAGATACTGATGAAAACTATAGTTTTCAATTTTTTTGTGGCTTTTCTTAGAAGGAGATTGATTATGTTTCTGAGCTTTTGAAAGAGTTTTTTCTTTCTTGTTCTTTTTCTGGGTCATTCTAACTAAGCGATTTGGTAATTGATTATGTTGGTCAGTGTGATTTGATTTCCTGGTATGGTTTAAGGCACTTATGCCCGAGTGAGCATCTATTACTTATTGTGCTTGTTTGAACAATAAAATATTTTATTTCATGAAATATGCATCTTAGTGAAAAGTATATTTTCCTTCGAGTTTCAGTCTTTTATCGAGGAAAGGTTGGCTTGGATCGATGTTGCAGAAGCTAAACATCTTATGGATGGTCTTGACTGGCAAGGTGCTGTTAAAGATATCTGTGCTTCAGTTAATTGGCTCAGCAAAGAAAGGAGTCAGAGAGTATAAGAAGAGGAAGATGAAGAAGAAGATGAAAAAAAAAATTCAAATAGAAAAGTAGATTTAATAAAAATGAAAAGAAGAAAAAAATGTAAGTATTTTTTGAAGAAAAAGTTAAAAGCTGGTTAATGGTGTAAATTTATGTTACATAATTGAGAATGTTATACGAAATACTAAATTTTAATTATTTTTTTTTTCAAAATTACCGTTACTTTTCTTTTCATTTTGATTTTTATCAAACTTGCTTTTCATTTATACTTTTTTTTTTCAATTTTACTTTTTTTTTCTTTTATCCTTGTTCTTCCTTGATCTACTACTCTCCTCCTTGATGGCTTCACCGGTGAGTCCACAAATCCGACAATCTCCTTACCTATCACTAACGCGAGCAATGTACACTGGCATGCACTCCTCCATCAAACAACAACAATCGCTTTTTTGTGGCGATTAGCGATAATTCCAGTTATTTTCAACTTGTACTTAGACAAAGAGAGCTTAAATCATAGACGAGAAGGAGATGATGTACCGAAAATGGAGTCTATTAACTGGGCCAGAGGCAATCATCGGTGGGATTGTAGCTATCTTAGCCATCGCCAACTGCATTTTTGTTGAGAACATAAAGTTTTCTTTTTCTGTTCTTTTAATTTCTAAACCATTGATTTTTCCTTTTTTTTTTTCAGTGAATAAAAGAACACAAACAACTTCCCAATCATAAATTCGTTCCTTCTCAATTTTTCACTGTTAGAATGATATGCGTTGGAATCTTAGTTATCATATTTGGATATGATTGTCAGAGACATTTTTTGCGCTGATTCTTCAAAACAAAATCTCTAGCTCTATCAAGCAGTACATTATTGAGAGCTTCAATGACTCTTTGAGAGCTTTTTCTAATCGTGAGATATAAGTAAGGTATTTCCAAATTTTCAAGGTATGCCAAACCACGGTATTCCTTATGTACATCAAAATAAAATATACCTAAGATATATTAGAAATATACTGAATAAAAAATATATTTTGATATGACTTTTTGAGTTAGAACTATTTTTGTAATACTTTATTAAAAGAATGTATCTTTCGTTATAAATAAAATTTGGACCAGAAGAATGCCATCTTTGTTGCCAACAATATGAGAGTATAAAAAGGAAAGAAGCTCCGAAAAAATAATAATTAGTGACAATCAATAGAAAAAGCCCAAACAGAGAAAGTTTGTACCATACACATACATAATAAATTTAAGATGAACAAACAAATTAAAGAAAAATGTTACTTATTTGAACTATTTTGAACAACTTTTACCCAATATGTTTTAAAATATTTGTATTTTATCAATTCATTTACTCATGTTACTCAACTTACATTGAAATACAAGTAGTTTAATTCAGTTAGAACAATTTGATGCAAAATAAGTTAGGTCAAATAACATTACTGTAAACAAAAACCAAACTAAAATTGAATCCTCTTCCTTATTGTATATGGATTGGACATTGAGCTTAATATCCACATTTGTCACTCTTGAAGCCTTCCTTTATTGTTTTCTTCAAACTTAAAAATGTAATATCACAATTACCTTGAGATTATTAATTATGTACTTCAAAAATCAATTTCACGATGTTCAAAGCACTAGATAAGCTTTAGTTACTTGCCTAATTAGTGACGAGATGTAATTGATCTTCTGGAGCCGATTAATTAATTGGTGATGGTGAAACGGGAGGAAGAGGTGATTGTACTGGTGGTAGAGGTGATTGGGATGTAATTTCACTGGCAGATGAGGTGAATAGTAATATTATGGAGGACGAGGAGACGGTGGAGGAGGTGGCGACTTAAAATAGTAATAGTTTTGTGCAATTTTCTAGTTTCACAAAATTTTTCCGAACAATCTTTAGGTTCAATTTTGCTTTGTATCAATGACAAATTTGAAAGATATTACTTCTGATTTTGTGAAACAAGAAAGATGTAATAGTGGAAATTTCATGAAATGGCAGAGGAAGATGCAATTCCTTCTTACAACTTTGAAAGACCTAATTAATCGATCCAACATTCCATTGCTATATTCAACTCTATAAAATTAAAAGTATATACATTACCAACTAGTTGTCTAAAACTGAAACCCTTTTTTAGCCTCCAACTGTGGAGCATGGTTGTTCTTAAAAGCATTGAGAACATGTTCTACTACTTTTCTCCACATCTTTTTCCATAATTTTTCCTTTTGTGTTGTTGTATTTTCTATTCAAAAAGGACTACAGTAATTAATTAGATTTAGATCTATATTTATATTCTTTTATTTTATGTCTGGATGTGTGCTTTATTTATGCTTTTATGTGATTAATGTGAATATGTTATGTTAACTAATTAAAGGGTGTTCATCGTTTATTTTAGTCGGTTTAAACTAAAAATTTATTATTAAACCAATAAAGTTGGTTTTCAAACACTTCAATTTTTAACCAAACTAAAAACTATTTAAAATATCTAAATTAATGTTATTTGGATTTGGTTTGGATAGTTGATTTGATAAATAAATGAATAATAAAAAAATTAAAATATTATGTAAATTCAACAAAAATTAACTTAAAATCATGATCAACAATATGAAAATCATCCAAAATATAAAAATTTACACACTACTTTAACTTCTAGAAATTCAAAATATAATTTATAGATTAGCAAAGTTATTTTTACTCAATTATGGAGATTCAAAACATCTATCAAAATAAACGGTTCACCCTAAAAATTCTACAAGTAAAAGAAAATAACTAAATTAGATATTTCTTTTGCAAATATATATGTATACTAATTATCACATGTATTAATTAGTATATATTGAAAAATTTCTCATATATATATATATTAAAGGATTCCCTATATTATTGGTTCGGTGTGATTTTATTGAATTTATATTTTTTTAACTCAAAAGCAAACCAAAAAATTAGTTTAAAAAAATTTAAAAATCATAATCATCCATCAAACTACTTAAACTATAATTTTCTATTTGAATTAGATTTTATCATTTTGAAATGGACGGTTTAGTTAATTTTTGTACAGTCCTACACATAACAGTGACTTATATAAAGAGGCTTTTACACAAAATATATAAATTTAACTTTTGTTCTCAAAATTAGACACTTTTTTTTGTGTCATTTATACAAAATATCTTTTCATTGTTTCAATTTTGGCTTTTTTTTCCTTCTCTCCTTCATTGTTCTTTCTTAATTTGTTACTCTCGATATACCAAAATTTGAACCAGTCTTTTTCGTCTTGCTCCATTAACAATGAAAGAAGATAAAATCAATTGAAATTAAGTCAAGCAAGATAACAATTTTTTAACAGAGAAATGAAACTGACCTTATCCATCGTGCTGGCCTTTGCACCGAAGCTCCTAATTCTATATTCAACCAACCATTCTAGCATCAACTAGCTCACTGTCGGCTGCGAAGCCATCATCACATACTTTTCTCTCGATTTTGGTGGCGTTGTAGGTTTTGCGCCACTCACTGAACTTTATGACTGCGGTGCTGCTTGGTTAATACTCTCTATTTGGATTGGTAGTGGGCAGACCACTGGCGCCAATGAAGGAGCAGTTTTGAAGGGGCGAATTGGTAGTAAAGGTAGGGTAATCGAAGCCATCCACGTTGGGTCAAGAGAAGCCTGAATCTGATGGTTGATCCGGGCTATGGTTTTTAACATTGAGTGAGTAGCTTCTTCAATCTTCAATAGCAAATTATCTAGATTATTGAAGATTTACATAAAATACCCAGTATTCCAAAGGAAATTTCAAGATATTCTCGAGATATTTCCAAGATATACACTAGTAATTCCTTATGAATTTTCAAATTAGTCCTAAAATATACTTATGGTATTCTCAAAGCATACTGAACTAAAGTATACCCAAGATATCGAACCAAGGTATACCCAATGTATACAAGAAATGTACCAAATGTGCACTTTTTGTTATATTTTAGGGTGACTTTTTGATTGCAAGTATTTTTACAATATTTTTTAGATGCTTTTGGTAGTTTTGACAAAAAAAAAAAATTTAAGTAGAGGTAATGTTGCAATATTTATGAGTTTTTTGGCATTTTTTCTTATAATATAAATCTTGTATGTGTGTATAAATATATTGTTAATTTTGAATTTTTATTTTCAAAAATTGGTGACCGATGCTCTTCATAGTATTGAATCGATTCCTTTTTTTTTTTTTACCAATTCTCTATTTTATAGGGTGGCAATTTTTATTTATG
>CATIWF010013236.1:0-12510 GCA_949630135.1 Balakata baccata | reverse complement strand
CATTCTGACGTTTGGGGTCCTTGTCCACTTCAATCTAAAACTGGATTTAAATACTTTGTAAATTTTATTGATGATTATTCTCGTATGACTTGGTTATATCTAATGAAAAGTCGTTCAGAATTGTTTACTCACTTTTGTGCTTTTTGTGCTGAGGTTAAAACACAATTTAATGTTTTTGTCCATACACTGCGAAGTGATAATGCCAAATAATATTTGTCAGCTTCTTTTTAGAATTATATGATTCAAAATGGCACCTTCACCAAATATTTTGTGTTGATACCCCATCCAAAACTGGTGTAGCAGAGCAAAAAAACAGATATCTCCTTGAAACAACAAGAGCTCTTTTGTTCCAAATGAACCTAAAATTTTTTGGGCTAATGTAGTTTCAACAGCATGCTTTCTAATTAATCACATGCCTTCCTCTGTTCCTCATGGTGACACTCCTTACAGTATCTTCTTTCCTACTAAATCAATGTTTCCTATTGAACCTAGAATATTTGGTGGTACTTGTTTTGTTCGAGATATTCGTCCACATGTCACTAAATTAGACCTCAAATCATTAAAGTATATCTTTCTTGGATATTCATGTTTGCAAAAAGGGTACCAGTGTTATTGTCCTGATCTTAATAAGTATCTTGTATCCTATGATGTCACTTTTCTGGAAGAAACACCATATTTCTCATCTTTTGCTTCAACCCATCAGGGGGAGGATGATAATTTGCTAGTCTACACTATCACATCTTTTGAACCAGTTCCTGACTCAGCTCCCATCATGCCCCCCATTCGTCAGGTCTATTCTAGAAGACAACACCCTCCTGATCCATGTCCTACACCAACTCTTCTGTCATTAGACCCTGTTTCAAGTGATGATTTTCCTATCGTTTTGCGCAAAGGTAAGTGTCAATGTACTTATCCTATTTCTTCTTTTGTTTTTTATCATCACCTGTCACCCTCTTCTTGTTCCTTTGTTGCATCCCTTGATTCTATCACTATTCCTAAAACTGTTCATGAAGCCTTGTCTCATCTTGGATGGCGTAATGCAATACTGGAGGAAATGAACACTTTGGATGACAATGGTACTTAAACCTTGGTTGATTTACCTCCAGAGAAACAAGCTATTGGCTGCAAATGGGTGTTCACAGTTAAGGTGAATCCTGATGGGTCCGTTGCTTGCTTAAAGGCCCATCTTGTTGCTAAAGGCTATGCTCAAACCTATGAAATGGATTATTCTGACACTTTTTCTCCAGTTGCTAAACTAATATCTATCAGATTGTTTATTTCTATGGCAACTACTCATAATTGGCCTTTGTATCAGCTTGATATCAAGAATGTTTTTTCTCTATGGTGATCTCCATGAGGAAGTTTATCTAGAGCAACCTCCAGGATTTGTTGCTCAGGGGGAGTCTAGGAAAGTCTGTCGCCTGCACAAATCTCTGTATGACTTAAAACAGAGTCCTCGAGCTTGGTTTGACAAGTTTAGTTAGGCAGTTGAGAAGTTTGGGATGCAGAAATGTAAGTCTGACCATTCTGTTTTTTACAAACAGCGTGAAGCTGGAGTTATTTTGCTAGTTGTGTATGTTGATGACATTGTTATTACTAGAAGCGATAGTGTGGGAATCTCATCTTTAAAGTCTTTTTTTCATACCCAGTTTCACACTAAAGACTTAGGGATGCTGAAGTATTTTTTGGGTGTGGAAGTAACAAGGAGTAAGAAAGATATTTTCCTATCTCAACAAAAATATGTGCTTGACTTGTTGTCTGAAACAGGAAAATTGGGGACAAAGCCATCAAGTACTTCGATGATTCCTAATGTGTAACTTACAAAATGATGGTGAACTATTTGAAAATTCTGAGAAGTATAGAAGATTGGTTGGGAAGTTGAATTATCTCACTGTGACTTGTCCGGATATTGCATATTTTGTTAGTATTGCGAGTCAATTTATGTCGTCACCAACAGTTCATCACTGGACAGCTTTAGAACAAATTTTGTGTTACTTGAAAGGGGCCCTTGGACGTGGTATTTTGTATGTGAATCATGAACACACTTATATTGAGTGCTTCTCAAATGCCGATTGGGCAAGTTCAAAGATTGATAGAAGATCTACATCAGGCTACTGTGTATTTGTTGGAGGAAATTTGGTTTCATGGAAGAGTAAAAAGCAGAATGTTGTATCACGTTCGAGTATTGCATCAGAATATCGGGCCATGACACAATCTGTATGTGAAATTATATAGATATGTCAACTCTTGACTGATGTGGGTCTCAAGATTACAGTACCAGTAAAGTTGTGGTGTGATAACCAAGCCACCCTTCATATTGTTTCTAATCCTGTTTGCCACAAATGAACAAAACATATTGAGATCAACTGCCACTTTATTCAGAAGAAACTACAATAAGGTTTGATCTCCACAGGATATGTAAAGACAGGGGAACAATTGGGAGATCTTTTCACTAAAGCTTTAAATGAGACTCGAGTTGATTATCATTGTAACAAACTGGGCATGATTAATATATATGCTCCAACTTGAGGGGGAGTATTATAGAATATAATCCCCTATTTAGTGGTTGTAAATACCCTAATTAATGTAGTATCCTAATTAGCATTCAATCTTTGTATATAAATATATAAAGCTTGTAGCAATATACACAAGAAATATATTCTCATATCGAGGTGTTTACATACATCAAAAGTCATAATAATAGTAAACAATTATTTTGAACAGTAAACTATAAAATTAACTGCGTTTTTCCCCTTATATACGTGTGTTCTTAGCAAATGTAGGTACCTTTAACCTTATTTAACATACAAATGCATTGTTTTACTTACACCTTCAGCAAGCCATGGTGCCTCATCAATTATTGCTTCAAATATTATATGCAGCAGAGATTTATATAACCAATCTTTAATTTGATTAAAAAATATAAGTGTGGACTATAACCTTTTAGTCTAGTATGAATTTCAAGTTTGATAAAACTAGAGCAGGCCTTAAAATGATCTGAAGGTCTCCATAAAAACACAGTTGGATATTCCTAATTCCAAAAGGAAAATCTAAAAAACAATGTAGTACAAAGCTCTGAAGCAAATGGTACCTCCAGCTTTAACAATGTCAACAAGATCGTCCATTAGGATTACAGGAATTGAACGCGGAATAACGCCAACACCCAACACCTGTGTACTTTCTTGTATTTTGATTTCCTGATAATCATGGCGTATTACAGCATCATCCACACAATCAAATCTTGTGCCTTCACAAGGTTTAGACTTCTGTCATTTGACACAGTAGATTAGAATCAAACTCTGAAGTACTGCAAATTCAAAAATGCTAGTTCTACAGAAAAAGAAAGTAACTTACCGATATGTTGCCACATTAAGTTAATATGAATGATTCATAAAGCTCACCCAGAAAAAAAGTACAAAAGAGAATTGATTCATCCACCAAAAAATTTTCTTACCTTGATAAATTACAGATCAATCCAGAATATTAAACAGTAGATTCTAATATCTGTAGATAATTTACTTACGATATGCCAGAGCTTCAATAACTATAATCAATTAGATAGCATTATATGAGCATACCACTTTCTATATGGCCTTATCTACAAACATTCTGAGGAACACAGGCAAAATGAAACAAATTATAGGAGTAAAATATTTACAGAATCAGTTGCTGAGTGGAAGTCAAACCTGAGATGGGCAAAATGATGGTAGTTTAATGGAGTTTCTACTTTCAAGCTCAGGAAAAACTGGGAACCTGCACAGAACATTGTTCTCAACTCAACCATTGGCATGTGAAATATATGATACAATCAATGAACTTAGTGAAATTTGCATTATTGACAAGTGAACTGCAATATAATAGTTGGAATTGTAAACATTTCCTGTACTTTATAACCACAACCAGTTAGGAATATCTATGATAATATAGTTTCACATCATTGTCATAGAAAAGGCAGTATCTTAGGGATTTCATGTCTGCCGAGGTGATTTTGGAAACAATGACATTGAAACCATCCAACTCCCATCCAACACCATTTGAAATTGAGGATCTTGACTAAATGCTAGAAAAAAAATTAAAAGCTGCTTATCTTATGCCATTTTCCACTTCTGTGATACCTGGTGCCAGAAAAAGCTTAAGCTAAGAATCCTAATTATACATAATATACTTCTCATGAGAGATAAAATAAGTTCAACTACATAACCAATTGGAGTTAGCTCAACTGATGGCAATGGAAGTAGGACATCGGTTCAATACCCAACCTCTGCAACATGTATCCAGAAAAAGTTATATTTCACCCATTGTCCATAGACCACATTAAAATAGAACTATAGAAATACGAATCACCAGAGCATAACCACCAAGATCAATAAACATTATAGTAGTCAGTGGGCTAAATGTTCATGAGTGAGCTTGAGGAGAAGCAAGAGATTCAAGCACAACATTTAGGTACTCCAGCCTACTTTCTTAAACTTTACACAGAGTCAATTTTCAGCGTTTAGCCTAAGATTCGCACATCATTCACTTGTGGTCCTAATTCTCATACATAACCAAAGCGATTTACCAAGCAAAGTAAACTACTAGGAATTTAATGGATGACAAGCATATTTATATTACAAAAAAGTTAGTATATAAACTGACTCGTGCTTGCATTTCCGACAGCGATACATCCTCTGCCCTTCATACATCTTTATTGCTCCAGACCTGGTCACAGTTCCTTTCAAAGTCAGAAGAATCTCTCGGTGCTTCACTCTTACACGCCCAATGCTGGGGAAAGTCTCTGTGTTGCGCCCAAACATAGACCACATGAGGCAATAACTCAAAACCAAAAGCCAACATAAGTACTTGGGAGCGGGAGAGAGTGAGAAGAATATAGGAAAAGAAGCAAACCAGGGCACTCAAGTGGAGATCCAATGACATTAACACGAACATGAATGAATTTCTTCTCAATCCCTTTCTCTCCAAATTCCAAGTTTTTAAGCACAATTTTCTACATTCACCCCCACACAAATACCCATATCAGTAATCGCAACAACACTTATTAAGCAAACATGGTTAAGCTAAAAGAACAAACATTATAAACATGGAAAACAAACTTGCACAATTTCATTTCAAGAAGCATTTAGTTTGACTCAATAATGGCATAAATACTCTCAAATCCCACATAAAATTGAACAATTTTAAATATCTTCTATGTAGGACTGGGCCTATATATAAATAATTGAAGTCCACAATCATACTGAGTTTCTCACTTGAAAAATTTACTGAAATAGATCAAACAAAGAGTAAGAAAATAACATACGTGAGCCCACAAAGCAGCCTGGTCGAAATGCCGCAAGTACTCAATTGGTTTCGAGAACACAAGATGCGAAAGTTGAGGGTTTTCGTCCATTAGCTCTGCAAAACTGAAAAAGGTACGAAGTGAGGAATTTTCGTTAGAAAAAGGAAAATCCACTCAAGAGCATGTGGGATTTGAGGTTATACTCGATCTGAAGAGGGTAGTGAAGTTTAGGGTCAGTGGAGAGAACAATGGAACGGAGCTGATGAGAGTGGTGGCGTATTAGAAATTCTGCTAAAGCTTTCACATGATCATCTGCTTCTTTTGACTCCATGGCATTCAGAGAGAGGAAACAGAGGGAATCGGTAGAAGATGATTATACTTTCGGCCTTCAGGCGGGAACGGAGTTGCGACTTTATTTACACATGCATTAATTTTTAAAGAAATAGGAAATTTTAGTCCTGAATTTCATGAATTTATTGTAATAAATTCTTAAATTGATTTTTTCAATTATTAATTTAAAACTTTAATCAAACTTATTCAGTTTAATCTTATGAATGCAATTAATTCTTCAATTGATTTTTTCAATTATTAATTTTAAATTAATTTAAAACTTTAATCAAATTTATTCAATTTATTTGAATATAAATTAATAATTAAGAAAATTTTGAATAAAATTGATATTTAAAGGAATTAATTGATTAAATTTTTTGAAAAAAAAAAAAAGAACATATTTGCATATATTTCTGAAATTGGAAGACCGTTTTATAATTTTTATATTCCCTTCCAGAAAAGAGGTCTCTTCCTATTTTCATACATATTAAAAATATTAGTTAATTTAGTTAAATTAATAATTTTTATTTAATATTTTCCCAAAATATCATTCATTTATTATTATTTTGAAAATAATTATTTGATCTTTTTAATTCAAAATTCAAATTAATATTCATATATATATCAATCAATTTCAAAAATTATTTAGAATTAAAAAAAATAAAGAATCATTTAGATACATTTAATAAGAGCATATATAAATAAAAATATATTTATAATTGAACAAAATAATTATACTTTAAAAAAGATTGTCTATAATTTTAGATAGCCAAAAATAAAAAATGAATCTATTTTTTTTCCAAATGGACATAATATATATAATGGTTACAGTAATCAGGCGATTGGGGTGTGAAAAATCGAATTGATTCGGTTAATTCGGTTCAATCTATCAAGATCGAGCGTTCATTTGATTCAAAATTTTGATACTTCTATCAAATCGAATTCAAACTTTAGGTATTTCAGATCAAGTTGAGTTCAGTACTTGAAGAAACTAAGTTGGATAGGTTAGATTCGAGTTGATTGGATAAAGGCAAATTACCAACATTTCTACAATTTCCTGAGAGATTAATAGGCTGTAAGAATGCAAATGCCAGAATGCCAGCCGCACTTCTGTTGACAGAGCAAAAGAGTATAGATGCCCCCATTATGATTCTGCCAATAGCCATACAGAAGAACTGCTCAGTACAAGGACAACCCATGGTACCAACGGAACCCAATTTATCACACATTCGCTTAATGTTGACAATTTGATAAAATTGTCTCATCCATCTCCCATGTCTACATGTGGATAGAAAAGATTTTATAAGTTCATTCGAAGATACAAGTTCAATCACCATAGAGTAAACATAAAATTTCAGCCACTTCAAAAATGTAATAATTCTTAAGATGCACCTCTTCTGCACCCAAATGCAATCAGAGAAACAGAAGCACTGCTCACCACAAAAAAAGAAACGCTTCAATCCTTAATAATCATCATCCGAACATATTATAAAGACATATGGACAGTAACGAATGCAAATCAAAGAACTAATCAACTAATCGTTTAATTCAGGAGTTCATTGCCTACCGTCAGCCCTAGGGTGATGGATTTCCCGGAACTGTTGCAGGAATAGCGGAAGGAGGTTCAGCGCTATTCTGTTACACGCCATCTAGCACCAACTAGCAAAATCATCGGGAGAAAAGAATTACGAAACCCCAAGTAAAGCTTGTGTAAATATGCATATGAATACTACACAGCAAGGAAAGCATAAAGCAAAGTAAATCAATTTTACTTTCATAGAGTGCAACTACACTGATAAACTATTGAGCAAGTACTCCTCAGAAATCAATGAAATTAACCCAGTCAAGCAAATGTGTAGGTGTAAACAGACTAAACAATAACAGAAGAGAAAAGTTTGCCTAGCTAACATCTGTTCTCAAAGACTTCCCTGGTTCTTTATGGTTGAAAACAACAAATAGCAACTTCAGATGAACATAGCCAACTCCGGTCTACTGTATATATTGTTTTGCTCATCCTCCAGCACAGGATAAGCTGCCACAAGAGCATCTTGAGACCCAATATACAGTGAGTTATATATCTTCCAGTACACTTCCCTGACCTTCCTGGCAGGATGGAACAGCCCCTGGAGACAGTAGTTACACACAATAGCAGCACCCAAGGCCACCCTCATCCCTTCAACGGCTTCCATTACAGCATTGATAACATGAGGAGAAGTCTCAAAGATATTTGGCCACACATAGTTAAGCAAGTGGATTAGAGCATCCTCACAACCTAATCCAGCAACTCCTAAAGCCATGTGCTTAACAGCAGAAGCTGCTGTCTGCCTATGAACCAAGTCTCTGTCCATGAGAGCATCCTCAAGCAATGGCGTCACTGCATAGATATAGTCTTTACCCATTTCACCAATGTATTCAAAAAGGAAGGATAGAGATTTCAAGACGCCATTCTGCACATTAAGCTCTGGAACACGGTACTCATTCATCAAGGCTGGCAGGACAGTAAAAGGCGAACAGGTTTCTGCAACAATAGCAATTGCAACAGTTGTGCAAACACGATTCTGGCGTTCCTGAACCTTCAAATTGTTTAGCAAGGTTGCAAGGACATCTTGAGGCCCAATAGCTTTGGCAATATAACCAAAAGTGTTTACAGTAGCTCGCCGTATACCCTTCTTGTGGGCCTTAAGCATCTCCAGGAGTTCAAAACAAATCCTCATCCACTCCCTAGCTGGAACAAACTCGGCCCCACGATCAGCAATTCGACCAACAAGATCAATACAATTTTCCTGGACCTTTTCATGCCTATTCTTCAATATGGGCGTCAATCTAGGGAGCAAATCTTTGATAGGGGGAGTCATTTTTGTCATACCAATAACATTGACAATGGCCTTGAGAGCTCCTAAAATTGATCCAAGAACTTCAGGGTACTCTTCCCCCAAATACTCATACAAAACAACACCAAGATGACCCATCAGCTGTTCCTCTTGACACTGCTTCATTACCACAGCAATCCTGGATATAAGGTCTGCTGCTTGTTGTCTCACCTTGGCACTTTTATTATTCAACCGCCATTTTATGGTACCACATATCTGAGGAAGATAAGGTTTCACCCTGTCTCCAAGAGCGTTAACTACTGCACCAAACCCATTAAGCATCACATTTGCATCATCACTAGTCTGCTCTTGGAAAGCATAAAGAATGCCATCAATCAAAAGCTCTTCCAGCCTAGCATCAATATCAGATGCACCTAAGTTTGCAACCACTTTCTCAATTGTTTCCATAACCATCCTCCTGTATGGTTCACTTTCATCTTTAAGATCCTCAACAATTCTTCCTACAATATCTTTAACACCAACCTTGTTGGCAATTTCTACTGTTGTATCTACTAGCTGCCTATAATTTCTTCTGTCCAATGCCATCCTTCTAACCCAGAAATTCCTAAAGAACTCAGGAAGAATATCAGAACGAATATATTCAGCTTCCACACCTTCAGTACTCACACACTGCTTGACCACTTTAAGTACTATTTTCTTCATCTCTTCATCAGGAGATTGGAACTCACGGATCAAGATAAACATAACTTCCTTGGTGTAATAACTGGCATATATAGCATCCATGAGGGGAATGATAAAACCAATTGCCTTCAAGAAAGCAGCCAAGACCTTGCCACGGTGTGACCTAATACCCTTCCACAATGGCTTCAAGACAGAATCAAAGCTTTCAATACCATAAGGAGCAGCAGCCTCAGCAAGAGCTGCCAAAGACAAGGCAGTGATTGTTCTGACTTTCTGATTCTCATCGTTGAGACCATGTTCTATAATTTCCACAAGAGACCTCAAATGAGGAAGAACAGCACAACCAATCAAAATAGCAATTTGTTGAACAATCTTGATTCCAGTGTGGCGAGCTTGCCAAGATTTCTTACTCTGACACACAGCTTTCAAGAAAGGCAACAGTGCTGGAATCCCCAGAGCGGAAGCAACAACACTAAAAGCTCTAGCAGTTGTGTTCCTAACATACTCATCAATATTATCTATATCAGGACGCATGGCTGCAATCATAGTAGCCAAACCAGCTGCTTTACTCAAATTAGAGATTATTTCTCTCCCTTCAACACGAGCATAATAGTCCTCATCAATCAACAACGGTTCAATCACAACAAGAATCTTGTGCACATAGGGCCTAACCAACTCATCCAACTTATACAAAACCCTATCAATTACCTTAACTAAAAGATGCCTCTCCTGATCCTCCAAAGTAGGCTGCATAAGAAGAGGCAAAATTCGGTTAAACAATGGTCCAGCACCAAATTCTCTCGCCTTATCAGTCAACTGCCTCAAAGCAGTCTTTCTCTGAGGTGGTGTCCCGTTCTTGACCTTCAGCAAGAGCTTCATAATTTTCCTTTCTTTTTGCTCCTCAGGTGACAACTCCTCCTCATCATCTTCGTTCAACAGTGCTCCAAAGTACTGATAATCCTCTGGCTTCATAAATGGCAAACCACCTGGAACCTCCTTTGGCACATCAAACTGCTGCCCCCTATTATCCTCAGGAATAGCATACAACGGAGTGCCCATTGGTGTTGGGGTTGCCAATAACTTTCTTGCAGGTGTCCGAATGGGCACATAAGATGGAGGTGGCTCCAAAATCTTGTAACCTTCCTGTGGAAACATAGCATCCAGCTCTTCATCAGTCAATTGCCTGTTTCTCTCCTCAATATCCTTCTCCCATCTCGACATATTATACTGCTCAGGGGTCATTGCACCCCGCATATTAATGGCATTTGGAGTCGGAGTGGCCAAATCAATCCCACCCACAGGAGTAACTCCAGGAGTATAAGCAGCTGCTGGAGTAACTCCCGCCATAGGCGTGGCACTTCCCATAGTTGCTGGTGTCTCATCCCAACGTGATCTCTGCCTTTTGGGGGTTGGCGTGACCAATCCCTTCGGAGTTGCATCCCAAGTAACTCCAACAGGAGTAGCCCCAGGAGTGACTCCACCAGCAGGAGTAGCATCTGAATCTGCTAACCTTCCAGGAGTAGGTGTTTCATCCCATCTATTCCTCCTCCCCACAGAAGGAGTTGCATCCCCCACTCTACCAGGAGTAGGGGTCGCATCCCATCTTCCAATCCCAGGTGTGGCATCTGGCAAATCCCAATCTGAATCAATCTTGGCCTTTTGAGCCGCACCTCCATCGTCCTGCGACTGATCCCACCTATTCCTCCTCTTTGGAGCAGACTCCTTAGCTGCCACAGCAGCGCTCTCCCTTCCCTCTTTTGCCGCCTCTTCTTCCTCCTTTTTCTTTTTCGCAATTGCCCTCAAAGTCTCCTCCTTCTCCCTCTTCAACGCCTCCTCCCTCATCACATCCGCATAAGTCCTCACAGAAGGATCCGGCGTCTTCTCCCCAGCAGCAAAGGCGTCATGCCTATCCGGAGAAATCACCCTATTCAACCTCCTCCTCCTATAATCATCCTCACGGTCAATAATCTTCGAAGGCTTCTTGAACCCACCATCATCCATCTCATCGGCTCCACGAGGCACCTCTTTAAGAAGAGATTTCGGGGCAGTATAGGACGCAAGCTTTCGAGCAACTTCATTATCACCAAGGTCTATATCATCT
This sequence comes from Balakata baccata, assembly GCA_949630135.1. Taxonomy (NCBI): domain Eukaryota; kingdom Viridiplantae; phylum Streptophyta; class Magnoliopsida; order Malpighiales; family Euphorbiaceae; genus Balakata; species Balakata baccata. The sequence goes on along the minus strand of CATIWF010013236.1, from coordinate 1,289 downwards.
TCATCGTTCACTGGAATAGAGGTAACATAAGCGTCCTTATCAGTCCCGCCATAGAGGTCTTTATCGAAAGTAAGGGAAGTGAGCGAGGCAAGCTCTTCCTCCATTTTTCTGCGCTCTTCTTGGGTTCTGGCTATCTCTGGATCCATAGCTGATATCAAATGGATTCGACTTGTTTCGTTCCTTCTATTTCCAAAACCCTAGAAAGCAAATATTTAAAATGGAAATGAAAATAGAAAGAAACAGCAATTAGAATTTATACAACAGAGTAAAAAGAAAATCGCAATGAGACACTAGAACACAGAAAAAAAAATTGAAGAACTGACCTGAATTTGATGTCGTCCTCTACTTCTCTGGTGGAAGAGACGATTAGAAGATGAAGATTTCAGGATTTACTTGAGCATTGGGTAAAATGTTTTTTTTTTCAACATTTTTTTTTATTTGTGGTACCAATTTTTTATTTCATATCAAATTAGCACTAAAATTTTTAAATTATTTTCAGATTATAAATTTGATATCTAGATTAAAAAAATCAGTATCTATATCAATATAAATATAAAAAACACATTTAATATTATAATTTAAAATAAATTGCAAATTTTTTATATTAATTTAATATAAAATAAAATTTTAGTACTATTAATTGATCATTTTTTCTATTTAAACAATACAATTAGAAAATGTTTGAGATTATTATATAGTGTTTTTGATTTAAATTGATTAATTTTTTTAATTTTTTCTAAATTTGCTGTTGAAAAAGTTATCTCTTCTACCAAAAAAAATTTATAAAATTCAAAAAAAATTAAAAATATAAATTTTTTTCAAAAAATATTTTTTCAAAATTCAATGCTAAACAAGCATTTAATTGTGGGGTGAAACCATGTTGATTTTTGGACGCAAATTATATCCTATACCAATATTTATATTATAATATGGATCAAATATGTGTAAAAAGTACGATGTCAATTTTGTAAATAAAACAAATTTATATACATTCATTTATTAATATAAGTTCATTAGTTTATTAATAAAATATTTATTAGTTTATTAATAAAAGTTTATTTTATTTTAAAACAAAAGCAATATTTATTTTATGTTTTTTTTTTTTTGCATTTTCATATGTTATTTGTTTCTATTTGTTATTTTTCTAATGCGTTTTATCTCAATTTTTTGTTAAGTTTTGAGTTTTTTAAGAGAATTCAATACGAGTAATCCAGAGCTAAATCACTGTAAAAGAATTGTAAGAGTACTTAAGTACTTATAGTATACTCGTAATTATGGACTGTATTATA
>CATIWF010013220.1:0-112005 GCA_949630135.1 Balakata baccata | reverse complement strand
ATTAAATTAATAAATTATCAATTAAATCATTTAGAATTTAATCATAAATTAAGTAAAATTTAAAAAATAATAATTTATAAAAATTTTTAGAGATAAAAAATGTAGAAAAAATTTATAAAAGTTAATTTTTTTTTCACGCATAATGTAAAATTTTACCCACATTATTATTATTATTATTATTATTATTATTATTATTATTTGTCTCATATATTTTTTTTAAAAGTTAATTAGTATTATTATTATTATTAATTGTTTGTTAATTAAATTTTGGTTAATTTAAAAAAAAACTATTGCCTGCATTGAATTGAAGTGGCGCCCTGTGCGCCACTTTAAATGGTTTCAACTGGTGCGCCAGTTGAAGTGGCGCACACAGGTCACGTGGCGCCACTTCAACCTGGCGCACGGCTCCAAAATTACACTAGGTGCGCTACTTAGACTGGCGCACGTCACTATAAATTTGTAATTATTTTTAAAATCACCATAAATTTATAAATATAATTTTTAATTACCCTAGTTTAAGAAATATCCCCGCTCTATTTATATAACAGGATTATGCCTCTTATATCATCCTATAACAAAAAATAATTTCATTATATAGATAAAATTTCACTATCTGTGCTTATCTTATTATTGATTAATTATCATTATCTTATATGTTGTAAATATACTTATACCAAGTTCATATCTTAATAACTCATATATATTTTCTTTTCACATTATATACACCAGCGTATAGTTTTGGACTTAAGCCCCATACATGTACAGAACATATATCATAAATGTGTCATATTACAGCTATAATACTATTCTCATATGCATGAATATACAAAATATAAAATATGATGATTTAGACCCATAAACTAGATCTCAAATGTCAGCACTTTATATGAGCTCTAACTGCTATTCTCAAAACAACTTTTATTATCTACAAGCTCTTTGATCTGCGTGAAAAAAATTTATGCTAAGCTATTTCTAATTTAGTGGTATATATAGATATTGAGATTTTTCCATGCAATCAATCAACACATGTAGCACAAAACAAATTATGGCATATGATCATATAAATCGTGTTTATGAAAAATATAATAATGTCATGTCACATGCACGTAATGTCATGTCCAAGTCACAATTCATGTATTTACTTTTACATATATAAAAAAACACTCATGCATTAACTATTTCTCTAATGCATGGAATACATTTCATATGCCTACATTATCTATTATGGTCATTTATGACTTTTTACTTTTCAATTTGACTGTCTTGTTTGCTTTCTTTACTAATTAAACAACTTCGACAAATAGCCCAAGCCTCATTCCTGGACTGGCCGGATATGGGGTGTGAAGTAGGCGTATCCTGTCCAGGGTTAGACATTTTACTCACTCTATATACAAGATATGAAGTAGGAGCATCCAGTCTAGGGCTAGACATTCTCAAAACAACTTTTATTATCTACAAGCTCTTTGATCTGCGTAAAAAAACTCACGCGAAGCTATCTCTAACTTAGTGATATATATAGATATTGAAATTTTTCTATGCAATCAATCAACACATGTAGCATAAAACAAATTATGGCATATGATCATATACATCGTGTTTATGAAAAATATAATAATGTCATATCACATGCATATAATGTCATGTCCAAGTCACAATTCATGCATTTACTTTTACATATATAAAAAAACACTCATGCATTAACTATTTCTCTAAAGCATGGAATACAATTCATATGCCTACATCATCTATTATGGTCATTTATGACTTTTTACTTTTCAACTTGACTGTCTTGTTTGCTTTCTTTACTAATTAAACAACTTCGACAAATAGCCCAAGCCTCATTCCTGGATTGGTCGGATATGGGGTGTGAAGTAGGTGCACCCAGTCCAAGATTAGATATTTTACTCACTCTGTATACAAGATATGAAGTAGGCGCATCTAGTCTAGGGCTAGACATTATACTCATCCACTGTAATCTGTATGTTTATTTGAGCTGCCTCAAGTCAAACGTGCTTCACTCAAACTAGAACTCAGCTAACCTGACTGAATATAATAGGTATGAGTACTAGGAACAGGAGCATCCTAACCATGGCTAAACAACCTAATCCTCACTCATACATCTCGTTGGTAAGTATCACTTATCATTTTCATGATGCATCATTTACCCTAAAGTAGTCATCAGGTAGAGAAATGAACATTTATATTAAATTATCTCTTTATTTTAATCACATTCTTTCTTGTTTCCATCATATTATGTATAATTCATGCATGTTCAAATATCACATTTATACTTACTAACATGTTTTCATATGTTTTTACATCATACTTTAATATTTATGCATAAGTGGCATGTTTCAGACCAATCAAAACATTATTTAAACATGGGTCACCTTTGCTGTAAATAATGCCTTCATGGCCATGAATAGTTGGGCTAGTGGTGAAGCCCGACTGTGAAGCATTCTGGAACTCTATTTTTGGTCATGACAGCTTGATTCATGACCATGACAGTTTTTAGCATAGTAATGATACTAGTAGTGAAGGGACCTAACTTGTCCCTATGGTCAAATTTTGTAAAAGTTCTTTTTCTAAACACTTCCTAAATATAAATACAAACCATTCATAGTTATTAGACATCAAAACAAACAAATTATCACAACTCAATCATCACACAAAATGGGTTCATCATTACGCTCAAAACTCAAGTTTACAAACACATTGCTCACTTCAACTCTTTTGCCATTTTCTTGTTTATTAACATATTTACATATTCAAATGCTCTAATTAACCTTTCTAACATTTGATCATACCATTTTATGATTTCATATAATATAATATCACCTTACTTCATATATACACATGTTCAACACCAAATGTGCACATGCCTCATTATTTTCATGCAATTATTACATTTAAGGAACAAATAACAATGCATATATATATACAAACATTTCTTAAGAGCTTGTCAAAAACCCAACCAAGGAGCTATCCACTCTCCTTGTCGATCTCTTCCCTATTGTACTATTTTCCCTATCACAAATAATATGTCTATGGTAATATGATAAAAATGTAAAACTAACCCATATTCACCAAACTATGGTTATTATACATGGTTTCTAACACAATATCATGGTATCTCAATTCCAATAATCTCATAGAACACAAATACACACAAAATTCAAACACCCTTCTTCTCCCATATCCTTTCTTCCATGGATTTCCAACCAAATAACTCAATCACCTCATATAGTTTCATAATCTTGGATTTTCTTATCTCTTGAGGGCAGAAAACACCCTCGATCATGTAAGGAACTCATGGGCTCTCTTGCATCAATTTTCTCTCTCCTCCAAACTTTCATCAAGTTGAGAATTCCTTCAAATCTTGCTTTAATATTATTTTCTCTCTTGATTTGGTATTAATTTACTCAAAAACCATGAAGAATCATTCTTTTGATGTTCTTATGCGTGTGTGAAAGGGGTTTGGGGTTGGAAAAAATGATGATAAGAATGTGGAAAAAGTTTTATATACTCGCCTTTCACGGTCATGAACAGAGACCTTTTCATGGTCATGAACAAAACCTTCATGGCGGCCATGAATGTCTACAGTAAAAACAATTAATACTTATCTTTAACTACAATGTTCATGGCCATTAACACTTTGTTCATGGGCATGAATCATGCATTTTCCCATTTTCTTCATTTCTTTTGTCCCTCTCTTTAAACCGAAGCCAAAATTGACCAATATACTCCACATATACCTCATGTATACCCCCATATACCTCATGTGCACCTCTCATATATTCACTTTAAGTCACATATTCATGCATAACAACTAACCCTTAGTTAATGGTGTTACAAGTTTGGTTGAATACAATGTCATTCCTTGCCTTCTATAACAACTAACCCCTAGTTAATGGTGTTACAAGTTTGGTTAAATACAATGTCATTCCTTGCCTTCTATATTTGACAGCAAAAGAAAAAACAAGTTTAATGAGGGTGGTTGGTTCCATTATCTCATTGACTGAGGCACCTAGGAATATGGTTCCGGCAGCAATCCCAAATAGGTTAGTTAGGAGTAGGGGTTTAGGAGAAACAAAATTGAAAGTTCAGAGGTTTAATAAAATAGAAGTTGAAAATTGCGGGGTTCAATATAGCAAACTCAAATTTTAGTGGCTCTTATACTCATCTTTAATTTTTTTTTTTTTAATTATTTAACATTGTTTGCTAAAAACTGATGTTGATTTTTCTTTTCCCATCATTAAATCCTTGAGAGAATTAAAACTGTAAGTTAGAGGGCTCACTAAATCAAAAATTCAGTTTAGAGATTCTGGCTCTTGCTTTTTCCTTTTCTTTTTAATTTTTTTTTCCTATTTAGCAGTGTATGTCGTCCATGACATGATGGCTTCCTTCTCAGAAATTCAAGTTGCCATATATCATAGTTCGTTTATTTTAATTTTTATTGTTTTTTTTCTTTACAAAATGTCCGACTCAATATTCTAACTCGAGACTTAACAACTATGGTCACCAAAATTAAGTTAAACCTTATTGATAATTTCTGTTGTTTGTATTTCTCTTTGTTAACGTGCTAGTAAAGTTGTCTAGCTTGTATCTTCAAGAATTCAGCCATTCTGACAGACAGCAGAATTACGAGTGAAGATGCGGAAAAGAAAATTTAAATTGACTTGATAAAGTTTTATTATATTTGGGGAAAGAAAATCGCTCGTTTTGAATTCACTTTTTCTTTCTCTGCATCTGCTCAGGACAACACGCGAAGTTCCACATTCACAGGGTCTGCCACTTTCAATTGGCCAGAGGGACTCCTCGTTGACTTGGCATTTGCAATGTTATAATCATCAAGAAACTCAGCCAATCTGACAAGTGTTTTTGTTGAAATCAACATAGCTTAGCCCAATAATACGCATCCATTTCCAAGCAAGTTGGTAGTGATTGCTATTCAAATATGGTTTGATGGATTATACAAGTTTTGGTTCAAATCAGTTATAGTGATAGATCGATGTTAACATATTTAGTTGGCAAAAATCAATGTTACCCATTAAACTAGATTTGGACACTCTTAATTGGGGTGAATTTATACTAACGGTACTTCAAGTATCTAATTTATAATAATTTAGTACTAAAAGTATTATTTGTAAAAAAAAAAAACTTTTTAAATTTTAATTTTGTAATATAAAAATATTTGTGGTCTAAATTTGTTACTTAACGGAATACTAACGTGTACTTTCCATATCAGTAAAAAAGTTTCATATATGTCATATGTAAAAAATAGATTTCACACAAAAATTTTACCATTTAACGAAATTTTTTATTATTTTTAGTTTGAGGGAAAGTGAAAGAAAACATGGGAAAGTAAAGAGAAAGTGAAAATATTTTGTGAGATCTATTTTATACACGTGAAAATTTTTTGCTAGTGTAAATAGTCAATATCAATATTTCGTTAAAATGATTTAATAAATTTTGACAGCAGATACTTTTATATTACAAAATTAAAGTTTAAAAAATTTTTTGTTACAAATAATACTTTAGGAACTGAGTTACTATGAATTAGGTAATTAGAATACCGTCGTTAAAATTTACCCTCTTAGTTACGACAACTAAATGGGAATTTCGCATTTCATAGTTGCCAAACAGAACATCATCATTCATCAGAATTGCCTAGATTTGTAGCAGCGTCATAGAGTTGAAGAGTATGGTCTTCACATCACTCTTGTTTATCAGTTAAAAGATTTCGGACAAATGATTCAAACATGTTCTTACTAATGCACAAACTGGAAAGGCCAGCACCTCCGTTATCTAATTGTTGCAAAAACAGAGGTTGTTTGTGTTTACCTAGTGAAAACAAAATTCACAACGTCCAACGGTATCTCTAAATTAAGAGTTTGTCATTTGATTTACACATCACCTAAAATGGTTAAAATTTTCTCTCCCCTGTTAGTAAGATAAAAAAAAAAAGGGAGAAGACATTCATCAATAATCTCTCTATTTCTCTCCTTACTTATTTTTAGGAGTTTTATATCATCCAATAGTCTCTCTATTTTCCTCCTTAGTTATCTCATTCCGTAAGATTCACACACTCTCTCCTCAAATATAAAAAAAAGTTGGTTATTAATGCCTCTTAACAATTTTTTGTTTTTTCTCTTTCTTTTTTTTTTCTTGTTTTTTACTCTTTCGCTTCATTTTTTTAAAATATTTTTATTAATAAAAAAAATTAAAATAGAGAGTGTGATAAATAATATTGTTTAAGTGCATACAATTTTTAAAACAAACTAAAATATAAATGAATTTTTATAATATAATGGGGAGTGAAATATGGAGTATTGCTAGATATGCTCTTACTATTTATCCCCTTGAAGTTTGATTTATATTTTTTAGGTTTAAAAATTAATGTGAAGAAAAAACATAATTTAGATAAAGTTATAAGTTTTTTTTACAATTTCCCTTTTCGAATAGTAATTGTATATAGTAAAGTTATTTTTTTCACATTTTATAGTTACAGAATATAATATATAATTGTCATTTATAAAAAGAACATAACAAATTGTATATAATTATCTGTATTTATATAATTGCTTAAATAATATAACTTGAACTATTCCAACAAAAAAAATTAACTATATACTTATGAAATACATTTTAAGAATATAAGTGGAGGCTTGAGCCCAACTCATTCTTAGTTGTGTTCGCCCTTATTCTAGTTACACAAACATGTTTAGAATGCAAAAGATATTTAACAATGCAAAGACACTAAAAAATCAAATTATTCGTATTAATTAAATAATTAAATTAATGAACAACTTTTGATATGAATATGCCAAGAAACTTGTAAAAGAAAGTTGTCTGTAAATGACTCAATATTCCCAATCTTTGAAGTATATTTAATTAAGCATAAACCTTTAGCTTGGGCATTGGGTTTTCATGGCATAGAATATATAAATCACTCAAGTCTGCCTTTTTGTGTCTAATCATATCCAATTTGTGGGAACATTTCATTAACCTGTCTTGTACGAATCCATAAAAGAAAGTCATATGCTAATTGTTTACTTGGTTTGTGCTTTAGGTCAATAGATTTTGTCTGTGATGGTTGATTTCAGAAACAAATTCTTAAAGATATGCATGCTAATTAATTGCACTGTCTGTGATGGTTGCCAACTGGATCGATTATTTTGTACTACAGAAGCCATGCATGATTGGATCAAATGGATTTGATTCCAACCAAAACTTTTCATGGAAGCTTCGGATCAAAGTGTTAATCATTTTCATGACCCAAGGTGGTAACTGGGTCTGATTAATAAGTAGAAAAGAGAATTTGTGAGGTGAATTCTAAAAAAAATATTTTTACTAATAAATTTATACTTCATTATTACAACTCAATACTACAACTCATATTTCACTCTTCTATATATTCTACAACTCACTATTTGCTCTTTAGACTACCACTCAATTTCTCTACCATTTGATCCTTAACCAAAGCTACAAATGGCCAATTTATAGTATTGAGATTGCTTGCCCAAAATATTTTTGGGTAATAAGTATGCTTCGCCACCAAGCTTAGAAGCTTCCTTGTATTTTTCATAATTTTTACATGTTTAATTTAATTTGGAGGGCTTGCATTGTAATACCCAATAACTATGGCTTCATTATAAAATACGAGTAAATGCCATATAGAGAGTATTTTGGTAATTAAAATATATGTATAGATGGATTAGATGAGGATACATGCGAGGTATATTAGAGGTATATGAGAGTATATATGAGGTATATGTGAGGTATATTGGTCAATTTTGGCTTCGATTTGAAGAGAGGGGTTAAAATAATCAAAGAAATATGAAAAATGCATGCATCATGACCGCGACAAAAGGGTTCACGACCATGACAGTTGAGTTTTGGATAAAATTTTGACTTTTCAAAGGTGGTTGCTATAGTAAACCTTCTTAACCATGAAGGAAAATGTTCATGACCGTGAAAGTCTGGTATAAAAGCTTTTTCCACATTCTTATCTTTATTTTTTACCATCTTTTCGACCCTCAAACCCTAATAATAAATCATAAACACCCAAGAACCCTGAGAGAGTAATTCTTAATGAATTTGTGAGTGATTAAACATCAAAACTAAGAAAGAAACCAAAATTAAGCAAGATTTGAAGGAATTATCAACATAAGTGAAGAGTTAGAGGAGAGAGAAAGTTGGTAAAAAGGAGACCACAGTTTCTTTGCATAATCTAAAGTGTTTTCTACCATCAAGAGGTAAAAAAATACAAGCACTCCATCTCTTTGTCATCATTATGAAGTTATATGAAGAGATTGTGATGTTTAGGTGAAGAGCCATAAAGAATGGGTTATGGAAGATGAAGGGTGTTAGGGATTTGGGAATAATTATGTTCCTTAAAGTTGTTGGAAGTATGATACCATGAGATTGAGTTGAAAGCATGCGTAATAACCATAGTTTGGGAGCATGAGTTAGTTTTACATTTTTGATATGTTTCCATAAAGGTAGAATTTGATATATGGTTATAATTGTGATAGAAAAACAAGGAGAAGAGGGAAGAGATCGTCAAGGAGGGTAGATAGCTCCTTAGTTGGTTTTTGTCAAGCTCCTAATAGAGGTTTATATATATATGTATTGTTATTTGCCCCTTAAATGTTATATATACTTGTAAATGATGAATTATGTGCTTAAATGGTAATTGAGCATGTTGTTGGAAAAGTAATGTAATATTGTTAATTTGAAAGTATGATATAGCATGTTAAATGTTAGAGATGTTAAAATGAGAATTGAAATGGGTATAATTACCAAATGAGCATGGAAATGACAAACATGACTTAAAGTGTGCATTATATGTAAAGTTTGGGTTGTTGAGCTTGATTATGAACATAATATGTGATGATTTTAGTTTTGTTAACATGATTATAATTGTGTCAAATGCCCATGGATGATCTCTATATATGTTTAGGAAATGTTTAGAAGTGGAATTTTAAAAAAATTTGACCATAAAAACAAGTTGGCCCTTTCACAACCAGCATCACAACAATGCTGAAACTGTCATGACCATCAAAGATTAGTCCAATAGCCTTGGCGACCATGTTTCACGCCATGATCGTGAAGATACTATTCACATCAAAAATGATTTATGTTTAAATGATATTTTAATGGGTCTGGAACAAGCGGAACATGCCTAAATGGTAGCCCATGATGTCATATCATATGAAAACATGTTGTTGAATATAACTATGATATATGAACATGCATATGTTATATGAAACATAATGGTAACGTGAAAGAATGTGATCAAAATGAGAAAATACTTTCATATAAATGCTCATTTCTTTACTTGAGGATTACTTTAAGGTAGATGGTGCATCATAAAGGGGATAAGTAATATGTATCGATGAGATGTATGAGTGAGGATTAGGGCGACTAGTCCTAGACTGGGTGCCCATGTTCCTAGTACTTATATTTATTATACTCATTCAAGTTAGTTAAGCTCGGGTATAAGTGCACTTGATTGAAGGAGCTCGGATGAGCACATATACAGAGTAAGTAGGATGTCTAGCTCTGGACTAAGTGCGCCTACTCCACACACTTGGGCCATTTGTCGAAATTGTTTATTGAAAAAGAAAATGAACAAGACAGTTAAGGTTAAAAACAAGAGATATTAATGAAAAGAATAATGGTAAAAGTATAAGATATGTAATATGACATGAATATGGTCACTGCATATATTTGATATGTCATTTCTTTATTTTCCTTAAATAGTAATTTATATGCTCATATGCCATGATATATTTTATGTGATATTCTTGTATGATTGTATGAGAAAATTTCAATGCCTATATATACCACTAAAGGAGATAAGCATATGATGTCATATCATATGAAAACATGTTGATGAACATAATTATGAAATATAAACATGCATATGTTATATGAAACATGAAAGAATGTGATCAAAATGAGAAGATATTTTGATATAAATGCCTAGTTTTCTACCTAAAGACTACTTTAGGGTAGATAGTGCATTATAAAGGAGATAAGCGATATGTATCGATGAGATGTATGAGTGAGAATCAGGGTGACTAGCCCTGGATTGGGTGCTCCTATTCTTGGTACTCATATTTATTATACTCAGTTAGGTTAGTTAAGCTTGAGTATGAGCTCACTTAAGGAGCTCGAATAAGCACATAAAAAGAGTGAGTAGGATGTCTAGCTTTGGATTGAGTGCACCGTATTCAACCAGTCTAGGAATGAGGCTTGGGTCATTTGTCAAAGTTGTTAATTGAAAAAGAAAATGAACAAGACAGTTAAGGTTAAAAACAAGAGATATTAATGACAAGAATAATGGTAAAAGTATAAGATATGTAATATGACATGAATATGGTCACTGCATATATTTGATATGTTATTTCTTTATTTTTCTTAAACAATAATTTATATGCTCATATGCCATGTTATATTTTATGTGATATTCTTGTATGATTGTATGGGAAAATTTCAATGCCTATATATACCACTAAAAGAGATAAGCATACAATGTCATATCATATGAAAACATGTTGATGAACATAATTATGAAATATAAATATGCATATGTTATATGAAACATGAAAGAATGTGATCAAAATAAGAAAATGGTAAAAGTATAAGACGTGTAATATGATATGAACATGGTCACTACATATATTTGATACGTCATTACTTTATTTTCCTTAAAATAGTGATTTATATGCTCATATGCCATGATATATTTTATGTTATATTTTTGTATTATTTCATAGAAAAATTTCAATACCTATATGTACCACTAAAGGGGATAAGCATATAATGTCATATCATATGAAAATATGTTGATGAATATAATTATGATATATGAACATGAATATGTTTTATGAAATGAGAAGATACTTTGATATAAATATTCATTTCTTTACTTGAGGCCTATTTTAAGGTAGATAGTGCATCATAAAGGGAGAAGTGATATGTATCGATGAGATGTATGAGTGAAGATCAGGGTGACTAGCCCTGGACTGGGTGCTCATGTTCCTGGTACTTATTTATTATACTCAGTCAAGTTAGCTAAGCTCGGGTATAAGTGCACTTGACTGGAGGAGCTTAGATGAGCACATATACAGAGTGATAAGATGTCTAGTTTTGGACTGAGTGCGCTGCATCTGACCAGTTCAGAAATAAGGCTTGGGATATTTGTCGAAATTGTTTATTGAATAAGAAAATAAACAAGACAAATAAGGTTGAAAATCAAGAGATATTAATGACAAGAATAATGGTAAAAGTATAAGACGTGTAATATGACATGAACATGGTCACTGCATATATTTGATACGTCATTTCTTTATTTTTCTTAAATAGTGATTTATATGCTCATATGCCATGATATATTTTTATGTTATATTCTTGTATGATTACATGAGAAAATTTCAATGTCTATATGTACCACTAAGCTAGAGATAGCTTAACGTGAATTTTTCTCTCACAGGTTCAGAAGCTTGTAGATAGTAAAGTTGAAGTAGAGAAGAGAAGTCAATACCCATATCCATAGAGGACATTTGTGACCCGGTTTGTGGGTCTAATCTATGATATTTTGTATTTTGTACAAACATGCATATGGGAATAGTGATAATGATATATATATATATATATATATATATATATACGCACGGCCTGGAGCCCAAAACTAAATGTTATTGTTTATAATATGAAAAAAAAAATATAAGCCATTATGATATGAACAAGGTATATATTTGAATTTGACACATAAGATGAGCACAGATAGTGACATTTTATCTATATAATAAGATTATTCCTATTATATGGTGATATAATGGACATAGTCCTATTATATAGGTGAGACATCATATGCATTTAGTTAATTACTGAGTAGTTAAGTTAAACTAGTGATGAACTTTAACAATTCCCCTCATCACTAATTTTCTCTTTGATCTTCTTCCTTGAAGTCCTATCGAGTAGCTTTCGAAACTTTTTCAACTTCTTACGGCTAAGTCCTTTTGTGAAGACATCTGTAACTTGATCTTCTATCTTCACTTGAGTAATCTTGATCTCTCCTTTTAAAGACTTTTCTCATATGAAGTGATATTGTACTTCTGCATGCTTTACATGTTTATCCTTGCATAAAAAACTGGGTTTTCAACTAAGCGGATTGCTTACTGGTTATCGTAGTATAATGGTACTGGATAATCATTTGGTATCACAATCAGCATCACAATATTCCTCTAACTTGCAAGTCATTCCACTTTTATGGAATATAAATCAAGATTAAATGTTCCTTTAATATATCTCAGAATTCTTCAAACTACTTCTAAGTGAGGCTTTTTAGGACTTTGAATGTACTGACTAACAACTCCTATTACAAATGCAATATCAAGTCTTGTGAGTCTCAGATAGATTAAACTGTCAACTATCTACCGATACATCATTGTATCCTCTAAATCCTTGCCATCAGTCATACTTAACTTTGTGTTCACCTTTATTGGTAGAGCAAGAGGTTTGCAGTCAAGCATTCCATGCTTTTGAAGAAGATATTTAGCATATTTCTATTGGCATAAGAATAATCCTTTTTTCATGTGCTCGACTTCCAATCCAAGAAAGTGATTAAGCTCTTCAAGTTATTTCGTCTAAAATCTAACTAATAAATTCTCCTTTGTCTGATAGATTTCTTTCTTATCATCCCCAGTAATGATAAGATCATCTACATAAACCAAGATTATTGCTAGTTTCCCTTCTTGAGTTTTAACAAACAAACTTGAATCAGCTGGTGCAACTATATAACCATTATGAATGAGAAACTCAACAATCTTGTCATACTAAGATCTAGGTACTTGCTTCAATCCATACAATGCCTTCTTTAATTTGCAAACATATTCTAGATAGAGCTTGCTTTCAAATCCTTTTGGTTGCTCTATATACACTTCTTAATCAAGCTCTTCATTTAGAAAAATATTTTTCACATCCATTTGTCATAATTTCATGACTTACTACGAGTGCCAGCAAAAAACAAACTGTTGCAATTTTAGCTATCGGACTAAATGTCTCATCATAGTATAATCCATATTGTTGTGAAAAACCTTATGCCACTTATCGAGCCTTGAACCTTTCGACTGCTCTATCCAAACGAGCCTTAATATTGTATACACAGGTTCTTGATATAGGATTCACATCTTTAGGCTTTGGAACAGATTCCAAGTTTGATTTTCTGCAAAAGCTTTCATCTCCTCTCTCATAGCTTTTCTCCATTTAACTTTATGTGATGCCTCTTCATCAGATGTTGGCTCTCTTTCTTCATCCACTAGTGCAATATTGGCATACTTGGGGTTTGGCTTTCTCAATCTGTTTGATTTTCTCAGCTAAGGTGGTAAAGATTGTGATACTAGTTAATCTTTCTCTTCTAGTTGATGTTCCATTTATGTTCTCTGATAAACATTAGTCTGCCATGATTTCTCTTGAGGCTGAAGCTGTACGACAATCTCTAAACCTTACTGGATTTCTATTAGCTTTTCCTTTTCTTACATTTGCTCTGCTTCTTTAGATTGAGGAAGTGCAAAATATTCTAGTGTCTACCAAGATGATGTCTCATCAAACACAACATTTCATGGGATATGACATCTGCCGGTTGTAGGATTATAATATCGTCAACCTTTTTGATTTCAATCATATCCCACAGAAATACACCTGATTGCCTTTTTGTCAAACTTGCTACTTAGAAGATTAGGAAAAATACATAGCATAAACAACCACATACTTTGAAATTTCTCATCATAGGCTTCATCTTCCATAACTTCTTAAATGGAGATATGAATCCCATTTTCGGCTGCGGAAATATGTTGATTATATGAGCTATTGTTCTCATACACTCAGCCCAAAATCTGCTAGGAACATTTTCAACATGCAGTATGCTTCAATATGTTTCTATAAGATACTTGTTCTTCCTTTTTGCAATACCATTTTGTTGCGGGGTGTTTAGAAAAGTTAGTTGTTGTCAAATCTTTCACTAAGCTAGGTAATTGGCGAACTCATCAGAAATGTATTCTCCCCCTTTATTAGTAAAAGGCATTGGATTTTCCTTCCAATTTCATCTTCAACCATCAGCTTGAACTCTTTGAACTTTACTAGAGTTTCAGACTTTTCCTTCATGAAACATCTAGACATACCTTGAGTAGTCATCAATGAATGTTATTATATAAGACATATCATTAACCGAGGATTGCTTCAACTTCCTAAATACATATGAGTGAATCAATTCCAGTTACTGATTAGCTTTGAATGATGACTCCTCATATGGTAATTGATGTGTTTTTTTATACTGGCATCCAGCACAAACTATGTCAATGCAAACATTCAGATCATGTAGTCCTCTTAGTAAAGACTTTCTTATCATCATCATCTTTAACTTGTGAGAATTGACAAGTCCCAACTATGCATGCCATATATCAATTGTCTAGTTGTTCCTTATTTTGTCAACATATGTACCCTCTGCTAGCATGATATACATGGAGTCCACTTTATGTCCCTATAATTGAAGAAGTTCCTCCATTGTAGTTGCAATAAGGCTAGGAACTTCTTCAATTTTTAAATGCTCTTCTTCTTGCATTATTTTTAGAGTCACAAACAATGCTTGCTTCAGCATCCCACTTGGGTTCAGTCCGATGAAGATTTCTTATTGTTGCTGCATTTGCTTTTAACAAATTTCTTCTTGAAAAAGAAATCCCTTGTATATTGTCCCTTCTTGCCACAGTTGAAACACGCTCCATTTTGACATCTAACACTTTTAAATTGTTGATTGTCTTGGTGCTGCTTATATTGAGCTGCTCCTAATTTAAATTCCCTCGCGTGTTCCCTTTATTCTGACCATGAGGTTAATTCTTTCTCTTGTTAGTGAAGAGTGCCACCTTTTCAGTATTCAAAGACACTCCAGCCATCTGCTTTGCTAGAGTTTCTTAACTTGTTAACAAATTTTCTAATTCTTCAATTAAAGGTTGTGTAGGCCAGCCTTAGACTGCAACAACAAAGCCACTATACTTAAGTCATAGGCCATTTATGATGATTGACCTCATTCTTTCGCTCACAATTTTGGATGCCTTATCTAACTCAACATAATGACTTCACCTTGGTGAAATATTGACTAATTGTCATATCCTACTGTGAGATAAACATTAGTTCATTCTCTAGCAATTGAAGCCTTGTGTCATTCTTCTTTGCAAACTGCAAAGCAAGAGAATCCCAAGCCTATTTGGGTATGACCGCTTCTCTAATGTGCTCCATTATCTCTTCTTCAATAGTGGTTTTGATAGCGAACATGAATTTCTCAGCTTTAATCTTCCATTTTCTGAGATTGTCTGCATCATCTTCTGGTGGTGGTGGTGTAGTTTTTGTCCTTGCAGCAACCTCCCAAAGGTCTTGCCCTTATGACTCCATACAAGTCTTCCACATACTATAATTATTATTATTATTTAATTTTTTGATAACACCGACATTGTTTGATTATGCCATTATGACTTGGTTTTAGCAGCTTCGTGATCAACCAAGAAAGCATAGTTCCAAACTGATAGACTTAACAATTTTAAATTGTGCACGAACATAATCTCCCCCATACAATTGCTTTCTACCTAAATGTCGGAAAAAAGTAAGACCCTCGATTAAGTGGTTCTAGTTTTGATAGCACTTATGTAATGTAGATCCCAAATATGATAATAATAATTTTGCAAGTAAAAAAGAGACAATTTGTAAATGAACTATATATATATATATTACAATTCAATACTACAACTCACCACTCACTCTTCTATATATATATATATACTAATAAAATTACAATTCAATACTACAATTCACCACTCACTCTTCTATATATTCTACTACTCATTATTTGCTCTTTATACTACCACCTAATTTCTCTACCACTTGATGCTTAACAAAGCTACAAATGGCCTATTTATAGCATAGAGATTGCTTGGCCCAGTTGCCCAAAATGTTTCCCAAAATAAACTTGGACAATAAGTATGCGTGGCCACCAAGCTTAGAAGCTTCCTTGCATTCTTCATAATTTTCACATGTTTAATTTAATTTGGACTTGCATTCAGTTAATTATTGGGCCAATTAGACTAAATTAGTGATGAACTTTAACAATATAGAGATATATAGAAGAGAAGGGGGGATTATATGTTAAAAGCAGTATCAATTTACAAAGAAATTTAAAAAAGTCCATTCAATTTAAGAGGGTATGTGTAAGTTGGTACGAGACATTTTCAGCTTAATTAGAGATTTCGAATTCGACTCAGGATTTTCAACTATTTTAAAACTCTTGAAGTAATATTTTACCATTTTTTGACATTCTTCCCAGCACACTATGTATTAGTCGAACTAATTTCGATATCAAATTAAAGAGGCCAAAGGTACAAATTAGCCCATAAACTATACCCTATAGCGTGAGTTACCCTCTCAACTTTGGTTCAGTGCAAATAAACTATCGAACTTTAAACTCAGAGCAAATTAGCCTTTGAATTATACTCTATAGAACAAGTCACCTCTTATCAAACCGAATTGACTCATGATTCTATTTTAAGAGGTCTAATATGTAGGAGGCTTAATTGCACCGAATTTAAAGTTATAGAACTTATTTA
Organism: Balakata baccata; assembly: GCA_949630135.1. NCBI lineage: Eukaryota > Viridiplantae > Streptophyta > Magnoliopsida > Malpighiales > Euphorbiaceae > Balakata > Balakata baccata. The sequence goes on along the minus strand of CATIWF010013220.1, from coordinate 95,344 downwards.
CATTGAGTCAAAGTTAATGGGATAACTTGCTTCATAGAATATAATTTAGAGGCAAATTTACACTTTTAGCCAATTAAAAAAATAAAAAAGAAGAAGAAGTCCATTCAAGTATCACATACTGAATAAAATGTGGAGAATGAAGACAAATATTACACTAAAAATTAATCATGCTTTTGAAACCGACAAAGCTTGAGTTTGGTGGAAGAATTATAGCTTGGAATGCATGTGTTGAGACAGATATGTATGTACATCATCCCTTGATGTATAAACCATTTGAAGCCATCAACTAATTGAAATGAATAGTATCCAATAAACCATATATAAGACTCAACCAAAGTCAAATCAAATAATATTTCAAGCTTCTTTCCCATTATTTTTATTTATATGGACCGTTCATCCCTTAAATCAATATATTTAGTTGAAGAGAATCATAAACATTAATTAACGTATGATTCTCTTCAACTATATTAATTTATATGTATAATAATTATATATTTTCAAATTTAATTGTATATTTATGATAACATTCATAAGAAGTATTAATTACAAAACCATAATAGAAACAAATTAGTGAATGTCAAAAAAAAAGAAGAAGAAAATAGACTGTTTAATTATGCTAATATATATGCAACGAGTTTAAAATGAATACTAGATTTAAATCATTCAAAAGTTAGTTCAAAAAGAATAATTAATAGTTCTAATATCATAATGAAAAAAAAAAATTGTATAAACTGATGCAGATCAAACTAACGAGAGAGTACCACATACAAAATAATTTATATGATATTCTTATTGATTTGATTTATATATACTTGATCTATACAAAATTTCTCTATAATAAAAATAAACCTTCAACTTTGTTAATTCATAGGGGTTTCCCATTTTAGGGATTATAAATACACTATTTGTCAATTTAAGGTGAAAATTTTGAAATTTCAATTTTAGGGTGTTTTAGAAACAATTTCTCAGTCTAGTTTAAGGTGTTGAAGTGGACTGGGGTGGATTCAATAAAAGAGGACACTTTGTTGTTCGCAAGCAGCAGCAGTTGTCCGCTTGTTCAACCAACAACTGACAATCGGTCCTCTTTTTTTTTTTTTAACATGGATTATACTTCATGTTTTTTAAAATGATTTCTTTCTGCATTATTTCTATTAAAAGCATAGGCGGATGCATTTTATAGGAATTGGTCCAATGACGTCATAGTTTTTTTTTTTGAAATGTCATAGTAATATGTGTAATTTAATAATAGGGACTCCACTAAAAATTAAAGAAAACCCAATAAAATATAAAAAATAAATTTCTTCTAACTACTCATATTAAAAAATATAAAAACTGATAAAAAAAACTTATTATAAAAAATTATTATGAAAATGTTAAATTTAAAAATTGAATTTTCTAGTTAAAAAAAGCTTAAGAATATAAAATGGCCAAACAACAAAGCGAAACTTTATTCAATGAAATTGATAAAATAGTGATTTGTGAAACAAAATGAGTGATATTGTTTAGTGACATATATTGATAATAATGTATTTAATAGTATTACTAATTTTGTAATTATACATTATTTTTAAAATATGAAAACTCTTTGATAGGGATGTAATCAAGTCCATATAATGTCATGTTTGAATTCGATACGATACGATAAAGATCAAATCAACTAAAATATTTAATAGATAGTGTACTCGACTTGAAAATAACTCAAATTAACTTGATCATATTAAACTCGAATATATTTAAATATTAATAGTATAATAAATAACAAAAAAAATCAACTACTTGATTAATTTCACGAGTTTTACTATTTGAATATTGTGATACTCAAACTCAACTCAATAAACTATTCGAGCTACGCCAGTTCAACTTGATTAATTTCGAGTCGAATTCAAATATTTTACGAGTTGAGTTCGAATAACTTGACTCATTAATACTTCTACTCGTCAAAAATTGTTATAAATGAATTTTATTTTATTGTTTTATTATCGCATACTTATTTTGATAATTCTAATTTATATTATATATATGATCCTACTGCATAAAATTTTTAAATCCGACACTGTACTAAACACATGCATAACTTAACCTTTTATAAAAAAAATTATTTAGAATGAAATCATAAAATATTTATGAGCTAAATAATTAATAAAATTTCATTAAAAATAATATATTTACATTTAAAATTTTTAAATTATTTTTCGTAACAATTTATTATTATTTCATTAATTAATTTACTCACAATATACGAGTCAATTAATTTTTTTATCATTAAAAATCTTTAATAAAGTTCTAAAATCTTGTCTTGCAAACAAACAGAAAATGTTCTATTTTTCGTATTGTTCTCATGATGATGTCATCTTGGTTTCACTCTTTTGTAATTTTGTACCTTATAATCTAAATTAATAATAAATTTTTATATAAAAAGTAATTTTTTTGGGTGAATAGAAATATATTTTTTAAGAAAATATATGGTTCATTAGTATTATTTTCATAAATAAAAATATAAAAAAAAGTCACATGCATCGTTACAATAACAAAAAAACTGTAAGCCAAACCATTGTCAACTTTTGAAAATAAAAATGCTGTTTAAAAAAAAAAAAGGAAAGGATAGAAACGGATGTCCGCTTGTGGATCCACAAGCGGACTGCCACGTCCTGCATGTCTGTTAATCGGAGAAGCGTACAACTTTTTTTTTTCTCATCCTAAAATGAAAAATTCTATGCAAAAGACGCTGTGGAAAAGAATGTGGCCGAGTAGCATTCCGTTTTAACCAAATATCCGAATCAAACCGATAAAATTCAGTTATTTTAATAATAAATATTTTAATTATTGGTTCAGTTATTATATTTAAAAAATAATATTTATCGGTTATTGATTAGATTAGTGCAAAAAGTACAATCGGTTTAACCGATAAATATATAGAGCACTAAATTCAAATCAATGTAGAAAAAAATTTGGAGGAGTTTGACAGACTTGAAGATTGTAAGTTGTTTCTTTCCTTTTTTTTTTTTTTTTCTCTTTTACTATGCACATTATTTCTTTAATTATCTCTATTTTTTTTGAAAATTATGTGCTTCAATTAAAAATTCTGCAAATTTATACTTTCATAATATGTTTATTTAAAATTTGTACTTTTTTTAAAAATCTGCATATTCATTTGAAATTCTATACTTTGTTTTTAAAAAATCTTATATTTATTTTGAATTATACACTTTTCTTCTTTCTAACTGAAATATTTATCGTAACCAATTCTATAAATTTCAGTTAGATTAAATTCAGTTATCTATTTTGATTGGTTCAATTCCATTTAGTTTCAGTTTGATTAACATTTTAGGAGTCTTAAAATGTGAGTTACTAATAAATTTGGTTTGGCTAGCTGAATGCACCCCCTACAAAAGACCCTAAATCTAGAATTTTTAATTTATTCATCCTGATAAAAAACTTTGTCAAAATCCCCTAAAAAGAGAAAAAGCACTAATCTATATATATATATATATATATATATATTGAAAATAATTCATATTCTTAAATATCAGTATAATATAGAGAAAGATATATCCAAGTAATTATTAATAATTGTATTTCTATAATTAATCGATGTGGTATATTCACACACAGGCACATTAAAATACATGTGAAAAATTTAAAGCACATGAAAGTAATAAGACTAAGCATTTGTTACCAGAGCATTTACAATAGTGCTCTTTATTTTAAAGAGCATATTTTGTTGAATAAATAGTATTTTAGAGCATATTTAAATATAAAAAGAAAAAAAAATTATAATTCTAATATACTCTTTATATTTTTACTTTTTATTTCACTTTATCGCATACAAATTAATATTTATTAAAAGAAAAAAAAATAAGACTTTTATTATAAGAAAAGAGAAATATTTTTAGAGAAATACATGAATATAATAAAAAGTGGATGTGTATTAATTATACAATTAGAATAGAAAGTAAAATTTAGCTCTCTAAATATAGGGAGTCAGACTCACTCTCTACTCTAAATTTTAAAGATAAAAAATATATTAGAAACTTTCTTTATGGAATAGTTTTTTAAAATAAAGAATATAATTCAAATAAAAAACCTACCTCTTAGAAATGAACATAAATATCAAAGTGGCACTACAAGACTAGTAAGTTTAATATTGAAAATAAACCTTACACCTTGTTTATCAAAAAAACTAGGTAGCTCAAAAATTGTCGAAGTTATCATGGGGAGCACTTATATCTAACCATACAATAAAGAAAATGGTAGCATATAAAGGAAAGGTGGCGCAACGTATATATTAGATATGCAAGACAGCAAGAGCACGTCAAGACCAGAACACAATAGTAATGTACCAGTGGAAGCACAATATGTGCACGTAGGCCACCACCATTCATATCTTAACAACTCAACCTAAAAAATCAAATTCCTTTTTTGTCCTAGTCCGATTACTACTGAGGGGCGGATAAAATTCCAAAGGGCTGACTCTGTTACCATCGGATAAGACTTTGAATGATAGAATTCAAATTCAAAATCTTTGATCAAATTAGAAAAGTTATATGTCAATTCATTCACACTCTTTTAGTTTTTTTTTTTTTTTAAAAGTCTTAATGGATGAATTAGTATATAGAAGATGGGTACCTTCAATGACAAGCTAACACAGAAGAGATGAGAAGAAGCATTGGATTCTTTCAAACACAACCTTTTTATGTTTGTACAGTAAGATTCATATATGGTATGGATAAGACAAAATGTGCCTTGTGCTTTCGACATATGGACTAACATTTGCTATAGTAATATTCCATAATAATAATCAAAAGAACCATTATCTTCTAGTAGCTAGCTGATATATAAATATCAATGCACATCGGGATAATTTTTAGTTTGGTGTAGTTTAGAAAACTATTTATATATTTGGTGTGGTTTTTAAAAGAATTCTCAATTTAGTGTAAATTGAAAAATATTTTCGATTTTGGTGTAGTTTTGGATTGACTAGCAGATAGTGTACTGACCAGTGCACCACTTCGAGTGGCGCACTGATATATATTTCAACTAATTGTTATTGTTTTTATTTTTAGATTGTAGCATTTAAAAATTAATATTTATTTTTTTATTGATAACAATAATTAATTTTGTAGAAAAAAGTTATAGTTAAGAGTTATTATATAAAAAGTTTATTATAATATAATTAAATTGTTAATTAGTTACTAGTTATGTACTTAACTACTATTTAATGAATAAATAAAATTTATAGCACATTGAACTACAATTTTTTTTAACTATTCACTATATATTTTTTTATGCATGCATATGTTTGGTAATTTTTATATTGTAGCCTAAGTATACTATTATTGTTTAAAAATTAATAATAATTAATTATTTGTTGATAATAATAATTAGTTTTGTAGGAAAAATTATAGATAAATAATAATTTGATATTTGCTTGTAGTTAAGAGTTATTATATAAAAAGTTCATTATAATATAATTAAATTGTTAATTAGTTACTAGTTATGTACCGAAAAATTGTTAACTACTATTTAACGAGTAAATAAAATTTATAAATTGAATTAAAAATTTGAGATAATTAATTAAAATATTAATTAAAACAAATAATATTTATTTATATTTGATATAATAATTTCTCACAAATAAATGAAAAAATATTACGATAATATTTTTCTTGTTTAGTGATGAAAAATATACAAAAAAACTCTTGTGATGGAAAGAAAATCAATCAAGTCCCATAATGTCAATTTCTTTGAATTTGTGAACTTAGTCCTCTCTATCGTCTAGCTTCAATTTTCGAGCACTCATATTCATCAAACTAAAGTCTTGTGTTTGACCACCACCACTACCATCTTCATCACTATCATCAAATTCATCATTTGCCATACCACCTGGAAAGTATTGTTGCCGCGTAGGAAAAATGCCTTTATAAGAGGGTCTAAATATGGACGAACCCATTAAATCTAGTGGTGTATGAAGTGTCTGAATATATATGAACTCAGAATGTTGCGAATAATGTATCTATTGATTATGTGCGAAGGCAGCATATGGATTCATAAATGGGCTAGAAGAGTAGAAGGTTGGTGTTGAGGAAGCATGTGCTGAGAACATAGTTGCAAAAGGTATATATGGTCCACTAGATGTGGATGGACCAGATGGATATTGCTGAAACTGATGAAAGTAAACAGGCTCAGGCATATGATAATAAGGTGTAGATGGAAGCAAAGGTATATCCCTATGTTGTTGTCGGCAACAACGTGATAATTATTCAGACGAAGCATAATTATTCTGAAATTGGGGTAGAAGCTGGTGCAGGATGAGGAGGTGACATTATGACCTTAAGTCTATCTTCACGTAGTGCTACTAACGAACTGGTGGTGATCTGTTGTGTGGGATAAGCAGTAGTTAATAATGAGAGGTGCTCAAGTGTATCAGCTTATAGTCAATATAAAAATTTATCAGACTGAGTTATGTGCATAATTAAGATGTAATTAAGATACATTAATTATATCTTAATTATTTTAATCAAATAAGAATGCGCATACATACCAATGCACCAACAACAACACCTTGATGGGAATCCACCTCCTTGCAACTCATTGATACCATTCTATATATTGTAAATGGTAGTGAAGTGGACCATCAGATGGTATGCCTGTAACCACATGATGAGCTCTGTTGTTTCATAATTGAATCCATCTTGAATGTTCTTCATTCCAATTTCTACCAGTGTTGTTAGGTAGAATTACAGAGTAAAGTTCCTCTATCTGCTACAATGGGCGAGTGATTGGTTGTTGTAGGCCAAACTGTCTGAGAACCCTATCAGGTTGGCGCCACTTCACTATATGCATACACATTAGTGGCACAACATCCCTCTATATATCACGACCTCTTAAGCAATCGGCCGGTAAAGATTAAATAACATCTGTTGTATATGGTTCTCATATAATCTATTCAATAAAACATAGGATATTAAACACCATTAATGTTAATTGTTAGAACAAATCAAAGAATTTAAAAGATAATAAAACACACCTCTAATTATAAAAAAAAAAAAAAAATTTTATAGGATCACAAAACACCCCATCGGAACAACGAATGTCTAATCTGTATCAGATTTGTATTAGCTCATATGTAGGTGTTTCATGCAATATCTGCTCACCGATCCATCAACAATAATTTTTGTATATTATGAAATACATAAAATTTAGTTATCATGATGCAATAGTGTTTCCCTTAATAATATTAATAGTTAAAAACAATATATCTTCGACCTAATAGTGCGTCGTGGGTACTTCATTTACCCTCATTCTCAGAGCAAGAAATAGAAATCTCCCTCATGCCTATAGCTATAATATAAATAATGCGTCTGCAATTTGATACACATGAAAATATCTACATGCTATTTACAATTCTCTATATAAAAAGCTCAATGTGGCAGCTCCCTAACTATCTAGTTAATACTTGCAAAATTCTCTTAAAGTGGAAGATAAATTAATGATACACTTCCAGTGTTTTGTCACATGATAAGGGCCCATTAATGATACATAGAATATGTGCACGCGCGTGACATAAAACAGTGTGTATATCAGCCTCATGAGATAGTACAGCAAATTGGTTTGTGAGTCATCCTAATTTTAGAGAAGAACCTCTAATTGCATCTATTGGAAGTATAATTCCTAATAAGCTCTCACAAATAGATGATCAATCATCGTTGGTCTGTCCAATAACAAGGGGACCATCAATAGATAAATCAGTCAAAATAGTTATGTCATGAAGGGTAATTGTACATCCTTCTTATGGCATATGAAATATATGCGTCTCTAATCTTCATCTCTCAACTAGTGCAGTTATTAAATGCCAATCAAGTTGAAAAAAAAGATAGTTACACTAATCCATAAAATCGGGTATGTCTTAGCACCACTAGAATACGGTCATCTATGTAAACATCATTAACTATTATATGTGTAGCTCTACTACTATATCTGCACTTTGCAATAAAGCACCTCATTTTCAATATGATAAAAATTAAATATATAATATGTATCATTACATATTATAAAATGTCATATAAATAATATTAGAGTAAAATGTTTGTAATTTTTATTAGCTCATTATTTCAAATTGCTTGAGATCTATGTTGAGACTATAAATACAACAATGAAGTATCATATGGTCTGGAATTCTTATAATCGTATTAATGAGATGTCATACCTAAAATATTTTTAGAATATAAGTATTTATACATTGATATTACCATATAGAAATATCAATATATTGATTGAAATAATAATTAATGTTATATATAAATACATTTATTTTGAACAACAAAATTTTTAATTTACAAATACATTTACAGGACATAAAATAATAGTTCTATTAGACATTGGAACTCGATATAAAATTTTGTTGATAACTGCATTGTTATCCAAATTCAAAATTGTTTTAATCCTATATAATAAAACTTCTATGCATAATTATTTATCTAAAGTAACAGTTTTTGCATGTCCGTTCACAAAAGTAGTATCAACTTGAGTCTGAATTATCTCATCATCCTACTGAATTACCATAAATGGTATTGAAGGCATTGTAATATTTTTTCATTATTCAAACAGTTAAAATTCTACACAATAATAATTAAACTAATACAACATTAAAAATTGAAAATTATTATTATTATTATTAGAATTTCGTTATAACTACAAATCATTATTAATTAACTTTATCATAAATTTATATTTTAATATGAGGTTAGTTTAGTCTCACATATATTTTATCAATATCATGGGTACTGACTATTGAGTATCAAGTGTACTTTTAATTAAATATTTCTCCTAAATTTTACTCTAAAATTTAATCACTACAACAAATATTATGATCATAAAATTAATAAATAACCAAAAAATAATAATCATCATGCCAAAACTATACAATTAAAATTATTGACTACTAAAATCTTTTACTTTTTCAACTTTATCTCACAATTACAAACAATCTCCAATAAACATATAAAAATAAATATTGCTTTAGAATATATAATAAATTTCCAATAAAAATAAATTATTATCTCATGATCATAATAAAAATATAATAAATTAACATTTATTATTATTTTTATTATTATTATTATTATTATTATTATTATTATTATTATTATTGTTATTGTTATTCTTGTTGTTGTTGTTACTACTACTAAAATTTAAGTAACCAAAAATATTTATCTAATAATGCTAACTCATTTTCATACTAATGTTACAGAATTATTTTTAACTATTTAATACTAAAATTTTATATACCAAAAAATACTTAATTTTGAACATATCTAATTTAAGAATTTTATTTTTCAAAAGTTATCTACCTACTAATTTATCTTAATATTATCAACTATATTTAATCACCAAAACAAATATTATGCTCATGAAGTTAATAAATAACAATAAAAAAAAAAATTAAACATCATGTCAAAACTATACAATTTACTCACTAGTAAAATCTTTTACTTTTTCAATTTTATCTCACAATCACAAACAAACTCCTATAAACATATAAAAATAAATATTAATTCAGAATACATAATAAATCTCCAATAAAAATAAATTATTACCTCATTATCATAATAAAGATATAATAAGTTAACATTTATTATTATTATTATTATTATTATTATTATTACTAAAAAAATTTAAGTAGCCAAAAGTATTTATCTACTAATACTAACTCATTTCTATACTAATTTTACATAATTATTTTTAGCTACATAATACTAAAATTTTATATACTAAAAGAACATTTAATTTTCAATGTATATCTACTTTAAGAATTTTATTTGTCAAAATTTATCTACCTACTAATTTATCTTAATATTTTTCACCATTTATTTACATAAAAAAAATTTCCTAACTTCTACATATACATCATATATTAAAATACAACATATATCCTAAAGCATTTAATACAATAAATAATATATTTAATAAATATTTTTAAATAAGTAAGAAATACTAATCTTTTAATATGAGGATGTTGAACTAAGAAAATTGTTAAACTAAGAAAAAAGAAATGATCTCAGTAAAAGAAAAAATTAACAATAATGAGTGTGAGTGAATCGGAAGAAATGAGTGTAAGTGAATCGGAAGGAAGAAATGAGAGTGAATTATCCTTGAGAGAATATGAAATTAAGCAAATTTTCTTGCCTGAAAATGTATTTATTTTGAAATATTATTAATGGTTTGCGGATGTTGAATGGTGAAGAATAGCAGAATTTGGTCAAAAGCTGTTGAATGAATAAATTCTCTGATGATTCATAGATTTTTTATTGAAAAAATAAAGTTGTAAACTCTAATACTAAAAGGCTGGAAAATTTAGCAGGGACAATGGGAAGTGCCACGTGGCTCGATGTGCCACGTGGCTCGATGTGCCACGTCACCTAGAGCAATGCTCGGTGCGCAGTTCGAGTGGAGCACCAATCTGGTGCTCTCCACGAGGCAAGCACACAAAGCCATGCACCACTTAAAGTAGCAAATGCATTCGCCACGTGGCAAATCCCAGATCAGTGCGCTACTCAGACCAGCGCACAATCCTTTTACTACACTAAAAATAAAATTTTTTTAAAAATAATACTAAAAAGGGAATTAATTTAGAAAATTACACCAAACCAAGAAATATCTCATACACATCTATATATATAGTGGCGTAACTAGAAAAAATTTTGAGTTGAGTCACTCATAACATATAATTACTAAGTAATACTAGTAAATTTACTTTATATATATAATTGCTAGTAATTATATGATTATACATATAAAATAGTATGTAACCGCCAATAATTATATGAAAAAACATAATAAAAATCATAAAAAAACATCATAAAACTAGTTGCAATTACATATATGGGTCACTTTTCTAATTTTTTTATGAGATCACTTATTATAATACTATTATAAATCAAAGCATTTAAAAATTTTGAAGGGTCACGTGACCCCACAATTTATAGTGTAGCTAGGGCCATATATATATATATATATATATATAAGTTTAACCAAAATTAAAATATATATTCTCATTAGATCATATATACTCATTCTTCCAGCTCCCAAAGAGACCACAGATTTTGAGAGGTATTATATTAGCTTAGCTAGCTAGATTTGCCAACTACGAGTGGTTCATTTCACTAGGGCATATATACGTGGACCCTGCCGGCCGGAATTCTAAAAGTTACTAACATACCTCCACATTCCATATATGCATACACTTTATTTATATACGTGTGTTTTCTCCTATTATTTGTGCTTGTATTTGAACACTTGATTTACTTTATATCATATCAAACCTAATTAAATTAACAAATTAATCCTTATATTATACATTTTCAAAGGACAATTGGTCATATGATTGTAGAAGGAAGGAGAGACTATTCTAATTCCAAGATCGAATTGAAGAATCCCCCTTTTTTTTTTCCTAAAATATAAAAAATTAATCATCTTGTTTAGATCCCAATGATGGATATGGGTATGGCCGAAAATTAAGTCAACTTCCTCTACTCAGCATCAATCTATCACTCTTGTTGTTTCATTTTTTTTCCCCTCCAAGAATGATATATCCTATCTATATATAATTGCTATTTTAAATTGGCTGAATATACTCCCTTCGGAATTTAAAACCAAGGTTGACTTCTTTTCACCTATTTTTTTTTCTAACTATTTAGTGATCTAGATTCCTTTCTAAATTAAAAATAAAATAAAATCCCTTCCAAATTTTAAAAGTGCGCATACTCAGAATTCGATTTCGACATCTAATTTGATTAGAAGAAAAGGAACCCTGCTTTTTCTTTTATTCACTTGGACTGAAAATATTTATTTAGCTACACATAATAAATTGGATGGACCTAAAGAGTCAAGTTTAATACATAATCATGAATTCTATTAATATTACTTCAAAATGACTTGAGTTAATGTGAATATATAGCTCTACTTTAATTGTTCCAACAATTATATACGAATTTAATTATATTTTATAGTTTATATATATTTCTTTTTGTTCATATATTATTAATTATATGTATAATGTTAGAAATTATCATCCAACGATGCGATATTACTAATTCCTACAGATTGAATATCCCCATATAGAAATATGGAAATGATACATATATAGTCTTCTTAATTTTCAAATGAGACGAAAAATAATTAAAAACACTTGCCTATTGCGTCTACATGAATTTGTAAAAGATATATTTGCACTATTGTTTCGAAGTACCAAAAGTTTACCTATTCATTTAAAATGTGCTAATTTATATGGCTGAATTGGACTTCCATTTTCGCTTAAGGCAATAGGTTTTTTTAAGGAAAAGATGGGGGCATATCTTAGTAGCCTTAGCTTTTGAACTAAAAACAAAAAAATAAAAAGAAAGATATATATATATATATATATATATATTGCTTATTAGAATTAGATAGGCTATAAAGTTGGGTTTAATAATTGTATATTCATATACTCAGGAGGGTGTGAATAAATTGATATGAAATTCTTTTAACTTAACCAGATAAAATTACATTAAAATTCTTGTGAATATATTTTGTTGCCCTTTGGGGTTGTACCCAGCATAAGTAAGATTAGTTTCAGCCCTTTAATATGCAGGCTGAGAACACATGTGGTTTCACACTAAATTACTCTTGTGACAATTTTTTGCCACCCTTTGGGGTCATACTGGGCACGAGCAAAATTAGTCTTAGCCTGTCGATATATAGATTAAGGATATATGTAGTTTCGCTTCAAAAAAAAATTGTGATTCATATTTTCTTGAGTCAATCTTTGATATGAGTGTTAAAATTGGGGTCATACTAGTCACGAGTAAAATTAGTCTTAGCCTGTCGATATAATATATTAAGGATACATATAGTTTTGCTTCAAAAAAAACTGCGATTCATATTTTCTTGAGTCAATCTTTGATATGAGTGTTAGAATTGGATGAACCTAAACAATTAGACTTCAAAATTATAAATTCATTATTGATATGAGTGTTAGAATTGGATGAACCTAAACAATTAGACTTCAAAATTATAAATTCATTATCGCTTCGGAATGACTTAAACCAACTTTAAACTAGTTACACCATAATTATAAGTCATTCTCATAGACTTTAAATTTTCTTCTTAACATTAAACCAGGAACATGTATTGGTCCCTTAATGGAGATTAATTCCTACCACTATATAGGACATGTCAGTTTTCAATTTACAAGGGTATCTAAATCTTATGTTACTGTGGGTTTCCAATTTATACGTAACATATTGAAGAAGAGACTCTTTACTTGTGGTATATATAGATATAGATCTGCATGAAAATACACTTTAAAAAAGAAAAGAAAAATAAAAAGAAACAGAGAGAGTACTTGTATTTTGGGACCTTCTTATCAGTATAAAGCAAAGGGGTTCCCTCCTTCTGATGTTCGAAACCAGCTGAGGCCTCTCTCTCTCTATTTCTCCCTCTGGTTTCGAGAAAGTGCAGCAGAATCACTCCAACCTATAAAGATTACCCATCTCCTCTATAGCCCTTCAAGTGCCCCAACCAAAAGAAAAGAAAAGAAAAGAAAATCTCATGCCTTAGACCACTACTGTTTCTTCCTTCTCTTATATCCACCCAACCCAGCAAATTTTGATCTGTGCCTTATGAGTACAAAGGCATTTTCTTGCTATAAAAGGAGAAACATGGTAAGTAGTCGAGGTTGTTTGTTGCTTAAGGTGTTATTAGGAGGAATTGCAATGTTGGGCTTTGTCTGGTTTCTGTCAGTTGCAACTTCTCTTCAACTGGAAAATGCAGAAGTTACTAAAACAACGAGGAAGACAACAACGTTAACTGTTCCATCTGGTGGGATTATTAACAAACATCATGAGGTTGATATAGGAAGAGAAAAGCTTGTTTATGATCCACAGTTGGATTTTAATTACATGATGAGCAAGAGAAAAGTTCCTAATGGCCCAGATCCCATTCATAACAGGTACTTCATCTTGTTAAACTTTGCTTTCATATTTCATGCATGTTTTTATAAAAGAATTTTTTTTTTCTTTTCTTTTCTTTTTTCAAATAAAATAAAATTAAAGCTTGACTTAATTAATTAGTTCATTTGGATTTCAGTTAAATTGTGCATGATGGAACTAACAGTAGGAACAGTATACTAATTAAACCCTACTTATATTTAGCTTAAACTTTCCATTGCATTGCCCTTCGATTGTTAAATGTTGGTTTTTACATACAATTACTTTTTTGTTTTCAAACAACCAGTAACTTGGATTCGTGCCGGCTAAACTTGTGAAGAATCTTGTCCGAAGAGTTTAGAAATTATATTGTATTAGAATTGGATGAGCTTATAGACAACCGGGCTTTGAGAATTGTCATAAACATTTCTTCTATTCTTAAACTTTAGATGTGAAATTTCTTCAATAATAATAATAATGAGGGTGTTAATGATTTAATTTACTGTTACATTGAATCCTTATTGAAAGCTTCTTCAAATAGTACAGGATGGCATGGGTGACAGTAACATAAAGATGTCTCAATACCCACTTAATATAACACAAAAGAAGAAAAGGAAATAAAGACTGTCTCTCTCACTTTATTCCATATCCCTCACTCTTAAAACATGTTTTTTCAAAGCTAAGTAACATTTTATTTTGTTCTCTACATTTCCGAGGCCTTTATAACCTTTAATGGAGTCTTTTCTTCTCTCTTTCTCTCTCTTTTCTTTTCCTTGCTTTAATTATTAGCCATTAGCTAATAGGATAGATGCAGCCTTATTTGGTGGGTAAATACAACTCTTCCCTGATTAGTGATTAGCTACAGTTTTTTCATCATTTGGTCCAATTATTACAAGTACCTAATTGTTTCCTGAAAGAACGTTACTTCTAAATGATTTAATCCTCGCAAGATCACAATTTTTTGGTTCATTTCATTAGGAGGTCCACTGCAAGTGGATCGTAGGCTATGCAAAATAGGTGTAGTCATCACTTTGCTCTAATTCACCATAAAAGTAATAAATTCCCACAAATATTGGTGAATGGTAGCTACGGAACTCAAATTCTCACAAGTCAGAATATCAATTAAGTCACCCCTTAATTGACAATGCAATCATAATTTACTATGTAACTAAAGTAATTATTATATTGAATATATAGTAGATTGTGATTTTGAATTTACTTATGAATCTAGTTTAGATAAGAAAAATTCAAAACATTCTATATTATACTTCCATTTAACTAAGTTGAAGAACTAGCTAGCTTAATTTAGGTTTAATTTCTCATTCACCTATTTCAAATTCCAGCTATAAATATTCAATTCATATTATGCTAGAACTATGTTAATGTTTTTATGAAAGTCTAGTTTAAATATCAATATCCTTCATTTTGAAAATGTGAATAAATGAATTAATATCAATTGAGTTTGCTTTTCATATTATATAAATGATAAATAGAAAATTATTTGTTTAATTAAGAAGTGATCAATATTATATCAACAGTTGCATATTTTTTAAATTATCTTTGCTGTGTTTCAATTTTCAGGAGAGCTGGGAACTCAAAGCGACCACCTGGCAGAGTTTAGCAAGAAATGAAAAGGTTAACAAAGTTGAGAAGTTGAAAACAAGATGTCTGCCGTCAATTGGATGTATTCTTTAGAAAACTGCTGAAATTATTTGAGAATCCCTGGCAGAGCATTCAAAATCTCTCTTTCTTGCACAAAATTTATAAAAAAAAAAAAAAAAAGGAAGCTTATCATACACAAAACTATACTTATCTTCATCAAAAGAATCTAGGGAAAGACTAGACAGCCTTTGCAAATATTATATATATATTAGTGTTTTACATTTTATTTTTGTGTGTGTGAGTGAAGTGTGAGATACAAGCAATCAAAAGAGAAGTATATATTTATTCCAGCAGCCAAACATATACATACATATATAGGAAAGGACATGAACCAATATCAATCTATCAATTTACTTTTGGGTTTTGTTGTTGCATCTTAATATTCTTTTGGGGTAATTATT
Organism: Balakata baccata; assembly: GCA_949630135.1. Lineage (NCBI taxonomy): Eukaryota > Viridiplantae > Streptophyta > Magnoliopsida > Malpighiales > Euphorbiaceae > Balakata > Balakata baccata. The sequence goes on along the minus strand of CATIWF010013220.1, from coordinate 79,317 downwards.
AATTAATTTGTTGAGATTATTAATTATTTTTAAAAAAGTATTAAAGTGAATCCACCACCAATTAAAGGTAGAGTTCATGGGAAAGAAGGAAGCACATTGTGTTAGTCTTTATCAACGGATTCTTTAGTTTGGTTTTGGTCTTTGGTCCTTTCAAACTTGCATGAGATTCTTCTAGTCTCGTAGCAATCAAAATTTTACAAAAGAGGAGAACATTAACATCTGCACTCTGTTTTCTTTTCAAATTTATAAATCAAAAGATATGGTTCTGTACTCCAAAGCTTTTATGCCCCCTACCCTTTATCTCTTTTCTTTTTTTTTTCTTTATTTATTTATTTTTGGGTGGGGGAGTTTGATTAGATTGGGCAGCAAAGATTGAAGAGATTCAAAATTGGGTCAATTATTGAAAAGGGAAAAACACAACAAAAGATCAAAACTCTTACTATCTTTTTTTTTTTTACCTGATTTTCTAATATTGTTCCAAGAAAAAAAAAAAAAATATATATATATATATATATATTGAACACTGCAGATATTGAACAGAACCTCAATAATATGCCAAAATAGAACTGAAATTTATGTCATCAATGAAAGCCTGAATACTTGAAAGCCTGAGTTTAGAACCTGGAATTCATCTGAATCCTCCCTCCTCCAACTCCAGACACAGTATCAGTCTTTTTTCTTCGGTAATACACAACCGAACCACTTATGAGAAACATACATAAGATAATCCCCTGTGCACAGTGGATCACAGACAAGCATGAAGACAAGAATTAGTTATTTAAGATATATGGTATCAATTCTCTTCAAAAAAAAAAAAAAGATATATGGTATCAACAAAGAAGATTTAATTACATATGCAGAGGATTCACATTTTTTTCTTTTCTAAGAAATGAAAGAGGATTGCACAGAGTGTTCACTTTATTCTCAACAATTTTTGCCCTCAAAATTCAGTGGACCTAAATAGATTGCAAAAGATGCTAACAGAATCTCATGTAAATTCGAATCTCCTTTCCTATGTTCTCACAAAAATTCATATTTTCTCCTCTCCCTCTCCCATGCATAACTTTCTCATTAATTCATGTTCTGTGTACATGTGTAACATATGATGCCTATAAATTTTCTCTTTCCTTATTTCGAATACTTTTGGTCTGATGGAAACTATAAAAATCACTAAAATATAAATTAAAGAATAAGTTGTACCTCTTTTTGTCTACATATAGAAATCAAATATTAGCAGTTACTCTAATAAAATTTTTACTAATAGAATTCATAAACGACGCTAGAAATTCTTAGATAGATTCACTCTACCATGTTATCCATAGACTAAACCAATCATCAATTGACATCAATTGACATGTATGCATGTCAAATTGTTAATAAATAATTGGATTAGTTTATAGATGAAATGATAAACTTAGTCTACCTAAGAATTTCTCAAAAAAGAAAGACAATTGTGTCAATCGTCTCCCTATATAAACAAAATAATGAATGCAAGGATATGTCTATAATGCTTTGAGAAATGAACTTCTGTAAAATTCCAAACCTCCCTCACCAAGTGCATTGGAGTAAAAATACAAGTTCAATCAATGTTGGTATCAAGAATTAGAGTTCGAAACACAGGTCACCTTTAGAATTCACAAACAAAGAATCAAAGCCCAATGGTTATAGCTTGCAGCTAAGAACTATAGAGCAAATCACAAATTTATTCCAACATTCAGACCTAATATTGTTTGGTCATAATGGATGGTTCAAAGACAATGGATCCAGACAACATGATGAATCTCATTAATTTTACTAAAAATTGGCCCCCTGTTTTTTGAATTATACAACAAGAGATGTACAAAATGTAACCTAAATTCTCACTTCAAGTTTTGAATTCTTTTTCTAAATGAGCATAAAAAAAATAATAAAGAAAAGATAATAAATTTCGGGATTCCAAAAGAAAAAATAAGTGATTTAGATTTTGAATCTTCTTTTGTAAGTTTTTATATCTTTGTGACTATAAAGTTTTTTTTACAAACTTATAAACTACGCCCAAATTGTTTGTTGTAGAACTAGATTTTTTTTTTCCTTACATACATTTCATATACTTTTAATATTATAAATATGATTGCTAGATCAGGTGGGTTCGAATTCGGGTCACTCTGATTATATATCTGGCAAGCAGGTCAGGTCGTGTGGGTTCAAATTCGGATCACACTAGGTCGGGTCATGCGTTACACCACCTCAAGACTAAAGACTAACTGCTGTGCTGGTAGCGACAATAGAAAGTGACAACAATGACGATTAAGGAGAGTGAAAGTGGGTAAGGACTAAAGAGAGTGAGGGGAACATTTGGAATAAAGAAAATGAAATAAGTTAGATATGGAATCTATCTTTTATGTGAATCCACATGTTGTCAAAACTACATAGTTTTGGAGAAAACTAAAAGTTTTTACCCTTTTAACTTGATTAATTTTTATAATTGTGCTACTAGTCACACAAATTAGTAAAAGTTTACACAAAATAATAAAAATGTAAAATATATTTAATTTTTTCATGACTTCAAAATTTAATTTAAAAAATAAGGTCATGGGTGAGGTCACACTTTGGGCAATTACAGGTCAGGTTCGAGTTCGACCCTAAAATTTACTCCAGGTTAGATAACTATTTTTTCTAAAAAAGAGGGTGGAGTTCTTGGATCAGATCAGGAATTGCCAGGGGAATATATATATATACATATGTGTGTGTGTGTGCTTGTGAATCACAAATTATAAGTTATTGTCGAATGGTACTTCTGCCCTAATGTTTGATGACTTCTACTTGGTCCCACCTCTAACATGTATTTATGAATTATGACTAATGAAAAATAAAACAAACAGTAAAAGAAAAACGATACAGCAAATAGAATGAAATTTCAATATTTTCAAAATTCAATTTTTAAAACACAGAAAAAGAGTATTATAGTAATTAAGCCACATTGATTTTTTTATGTACCAAAAATATTATTCAAACCATTAATCGTGATTTTGTATTACACAAACAATTTTATTTATGCACAAAAACATTGTCATTTGACTCGTTTGTTTTTTCGGCTTTGCCTCTGGAAAAAAGGACAATCAGATGGCACAAAGTGAAGAGGTGTGAAAAATGACTAACATACCTCAAAACCCAGCACTGACAACTTCTCTTCGTTAACTGGTGGTACACAGCTTCTATAGGTAATATAAGCCTGCGATCCATTCTCTAAAGTGGATGAACCATCCAGCAAACTTCTAGACTTGTTTGGAGAAGTGCCATGCAGCATTACATGCAGATTTGCACTTTCATTAGATATCTCCATATCAGATCGACTAGTTTGAGATTTTTTCTCAATTCCATTCATTGCATCACCTTTAACTTCCACACATTTTAAAGGGATGCGATAACCAGTCTCGCTACAACGGTATTTTTCATCATTCTACAGAATAAAGAAAAATAGAGAAGGCAATTAAGCACAAAGAAAAAGCTAGCCACTTGAAGGTAAAACAGCATGTTTCCAATGCATATATCATCATTTACTAGTTCATATTAGAAATAATATCACGATTTTCCAATGTTACTCAGGTTATGCATTAGATTTGAAATATGAATGAAAGCACTTATATTGTGTTTCATCAACTACAAAAGTGAATGCTGAGATATGATGGTCCAAACTTCTTAATCGGAAGCAAGATATAGAAATTTTTGGTTCTTACTCAACAAAATGGTTAATTCTGAAGCAAAACACTCAAGATGCACATGTATTTTGTTTTCGTATGCAAAAGAAAGGTGAAATCTAAAGCTTGAGGTCATCAAAATGTTTTTCATTCTAGGCAAATGTGCCTACTTTCTCCTGTGTTCTTTCTTGTAGCTTTCCTTCGCTCCAAAGTTCCTTTTTTAAACAAAGAAATTATGGGACAATATTAACATTTTTTTTTTTATTAACATGTTCACTTTAGCATTCTGTAACCAAGCGTTCAAATATTCGGATCTTTCATATAAACCAAGAATAGCATATTATTAACCACTAGCCAATAGTTTGTCTAAGTTTATCGTCCAATGGTACACCAAAGGTGATTATGCAGATAATCATTTAACTGATATTATGAGCTTTCATTATCTTTAGCATCTCAACGAGTGAATATTGAGGAGAAGTTAGATGAATATTGATGCAGTACGTGGCAGTTAATCCCATCTATTGTGTGTCCAGTCCTTTGTTTTCGTATATAGAGTTACAGTTTTCATTACATAGTTCATTAAAAAGAAGATGCCAAGGGATGAAATCTCAATTTGTCCAAAGAGAGATGAAGTTAAGAGCATCTCCAACCCAAAACACCATTTTGGTGTAACTTTTACACTAAAATGGTGTAGCTACAATGAATTTATCTCCAACCCATCACACCATTTTTTACACTAAAAAGAATATTCCATATTTATTCCTAATTATACATTATTTATTTACATTTTTTACAAAAAAAAAAAAGTACAATTGGTGTAGCTACAGTGCCACACCAAATTTGGCGTGGTACTGTAGCAGACACCATTTTTAACACCAAAATGGTGTTAGATTGGAGAAGGAAGGCTCAACACCATTTTTGCCTTATCTGATTTTCACACCAAAATGCTGTTGCATTGGAGATGGTCTAAGCTAACACTTTGCCGTGCACATATGCCAATTACTGTATGTTCTCTACTTCTGATACTAAGATCATTGAGTTAAATGTTTGCCTTGTAGTGAATATCTGTATTTTTTAAATTGTTGAATAACTTGCAATACCAAAGAATTTGGAGGATTTGGATAAGACTGTTTCAACCAAGATTAGAATAAGAGGAAAAATACTGACATCTACATCCTATGAAGTTGAACAAATTCCAGGGTAAACAGAGAGTAATCATGAGGCATCATTATTCATTAGTGCCATAAAATACAATAAACAACTTCAATTTCTACCTTGTTAACTCTACTTGGTTCATGCACGTTTCAATTTCCTTATATTGTTGTTTACAAACAAACAGCGCATATCTAAAAATTATGCTATACTAGGCATAATCAGTAAAATTAATGCAACAATTACTACACCCAAACCTTCTTAATAAAATCCATTGAAATCATTCAACATGCTAAAATTTATCCAGCCAAAATTATGGCCGGAAAATCATTAAACAGAAAATTAAAAAGGTGAAAACCTTCTCAGAGTAGAGGCAGGGAACGCAGGCGCCAGAAGGAGAGCAATCGAAGGTAAGGTTACTGCCACGGGGCTTTTCTTTGAAACCGAGTAAAGCTCTGCGGCCAACGCCTCCATTTCTGATTCAGCAAAACAAAACTTAAAAACCATGGAAATTTTCACTACAATTCCCTTTAAATTACACGAGTTTTACTTACAACGGATGATCCGGGACGTGAAACGAAGATGCGGAAGAGAGCAAAGTAATGGCTAGATAGAATACAAGAAAAGGAAGAAACAGTCGTGAATTCCACGGTTCCATTTCTCCTATTTGCTGCTTTATGGGACCATTTTCCTCCAACAAATCTGATCGGCTTCGCTGCTCTTTAAGGGAATTTTCAGAAATACCATTTGGTATCTATTTACATTTTTGTAGTACAAAAATAATTTTCTAAAATTTAAACAGTGTTTAAACCTCAAAACTATTATTAAAATATGTGTTGAAAATATATTTTCGTATATTTTTATATATTTTAGAAATATTTTGGTTCAATTTTTATTAAAAAATAAAAATTATTAAATTATTAAAGAAGAATATAATTTAATTAAAATTTAAAATATCTTAAAATTTTAAATAAATAATTTGGTATGTCTTTCAGAATACTTTAAGAATAATTTGGATATAGCTTAGAACTATCGAGAATTTCATTAGAAGAAATTTTCTAGAAATATATTGAATATACTTTGGGCATACTTTTGAAAATTTCATGGAAATACTTTAAGAATACTTTGGGGTACTTTGATTCAATCACATAAAATTCAACAAAAAAAAGATTAAAAACATCATAAACTCTCAAACAAACAATCTGTATACATTTTCGGTATATTTTTGATATATCTTGGAGATATAGTGGTATATTTTGATAATTTTTTAAGAATATCTTAAGTATATTTTATGAATATTTTGGATATATTTTAATAATTTTCAATGAATTCTCAAAGAATTCGTTATGAGGAATTTCTTAAAAATACCTTTGATATAATTTGGAAATATTTTTAAAAATTTCATAGGAATATATTAGGGACATTCGTGATTCAATCACACATAAAATTCAACAATATCAAACCTTCAATATGCAAATGAATATCTTACCGCAATTATGGTTTTGAAATCGCTCATCAACATCAAACTCTACAATGGTCTCTACCAATCATGTCAACGATCAAAATTTTGAAACCTAAATCTAAAGCTGCTTGAATGGCCTACCAATAATGGAAAATTAATCTTACTTTTTTGCTCCAAAATTGCGTGAATCATCCATTGGCACTCGAATTGATCATTGGAGACTCAAACTTCAGCTAGTATGTTAGATATATAGAAAGAAGAGTAGGTTGACGGAAACAAAAGAAGAGAAAGACAACAAGAAGCTCGTTGGATAGAAATGAAAAAAATTTTGGTAAAATTAAAAAACTATCAGTATTTATGAAAAAATATATATATAAATATAGGCAATCCATAAAATTTTGTCCCTCTTTTAAGTCTTAATAATGTATTTGTAATTGGTCGAAGTTCTTTTGTTGTGACTCTTTCAGCCCATGGCTCAGTTACTTGGAAAAAGCTCGGCCTGAACTGTAAGCATTGGCTTTTGATTTTTTTATTCGCGGAATGAAATATAAAGAAACATTTTAGATGGATTTTGTATTACGAATGCGTTTTTTTTTAATATTAACAAAGAGCTCATTTATATAGTTATTTTAAAATTTATAAAATAATATTTTTCTATTTTTAGATGTTATTCGTTATAAATAGAATTAATTTTAGTTAAATAACTGAAAGTACCTGTAATCTTATTATAAAAATACAATTTTTTTATATTGAAAATATATTATAGAAACTGTGTTTGAAGCATTTTTCAAACATTGATAGGTAATAATTGACTTTTACCATTACAATTAACATCTGATTCTAGTTGTTCGCTTTTAGCAGCTAATCATAACCACATTGATCTCTAAAAGCTAATTGTCACCACTTATTCGAAATATCTTCATATTAAATACTGTATAAGAACAACTTCATTTGTCTTGTTATTTTATTTTTTATTTATATTTAGAAATTTTATATTATTTAGAATAAATTATTGATATTATCTAACGTAAGCATAGGACTCCTAAACTGTTGATTCGCATGTGGCACAATATCCAGAAATACGATGATTCCTGCCTTTTTATCCCAATCCCCTACATCGCTCTTATGTGGATCAATGTAGGACAACGTCACTACCCCACTAACTGCATCATAACCTTATAATCGGAAGAAACCTCAGAGTTGAAGATCAAGTGGTTTATTCCTTCATCTAATGATCCAGAGACCCCAATAAGACCAAAGGAAACAATACCACCGCAATGCATTAAATGAGTACAGAAGTGACAGATGAGGCGCATTAAATATGTGTGCGGTTTGAGCATGGCCCATGATGACTTTCTTGAACAGTAAGCAAAAAACTATACTCTAATAGATGCGACTTGAGCCATATTAACAAGAGGAATGATATGACAGCTACAGGGGATGAATACTATAAAAATCTAATCAACATGCACATCGGACATGTTAACTCTCAGAATTATCTCAGTTCCAGTGATTCATTTTTCTTCCTCCTACTGACTTAAGTTTCGGAGTGGTATTATCGAAATTTTTCAGTTTGCCATTTACCTTCAGTCTTGTAGGAATGCAAAGTTAGAGATGAGAGTTATCAATTATTAATATATTTCTGAGATTTGATTGAATATACTTGTTAATTTCTTTATTTTTAGAAATGCATTATAATTAAAGTCTCTCATATTTAGTTTCAATAACTGAAAAGACTTTTCTTTTTAAAATAGAATATTCTATTAGTCAACTAAAAAAATACTAAAATCCTTTATTTATTTATTTTTGATAAATATGACATTTTGTTAATTTAAAAAATACAATATTAACAAAAAATAATAAATTTGACATTTTGGTATAAAGTTGAAGACATTAAAATTTTTTGATATTTTTTTGGTATTTTTTTAAATGAAAAAAGATGGACAAATTTGATATTTTATTTATAAGTAATGGAAAAAATTAACTGAAATGACTTCAGAATATATTTCTAAAAATTAGAGGAATTAACTAGTGTATTCAACCACACTTCAATGAGATTATAGTAATTTACTCTGTCATTTAATAGTCTTTTAAAGTGAAACTACTTATAATTTTTAAGAATTACATTTTCTCTCCTCAACTTAAAATAACAAAGAGATCTTTGTCGATATTTTTTTTTATTTATCTTTACTCCCTTTTCAATAAAGTATATTAATAAAAATTTATTATTAATTTAAAGAAAGTTTTAAAAAATATTGTTGAAATGCATACAATTTTTAAAATAAATTAAAAAAGAAAGTTGAATTTTTTATAACATAATACTTCATCCGTTATATTTTAATTGTCACTTTAGATAATTTTACTATGATTAAAAAGTTACTAATTAATTTTAAATTTAGGAAAAAATAAAGTTAAAATTAAATTACCCTTATATTGAAATGAATCAAAATTATTGAAAAGGACAAAAAAAATAAAAAAAAATATAGCTATTTAATCTAAATCTATAATAAATGATTTAGAATTTTACATCATATTAAAGATAAAATTAAAAAAAAAAAAATTTTAAACCTTTTTAATTATATAAAAGTTATATATAAATAGAATTTCAGATTTTAAAAAATAATTTAGAAGCATTATTGCACATATATCGACACAAGCAAACATCAATTGAACCAAGCACAAATCTCAATAGACGTGTGAGGAAATTGCATAACCTGAGATTATCTCCCACAGCAAGCCGAGCTAGAAAGAGAAGCAATCATGGTCCCAACACAAAAAGGCAAATTTTGAAATAGACAAGACTATGTTGGCCATCAAAATCTACGAGATTTGGCCTTTACTCAACAAATGATTGTTTAACTTATTTGGAAAAAACTTACCCTTATGAACGCTCATAATATAAAGCCTACACGTCTTGTAGAGGTATGAGTTATAAAATACTTCAATTTAGTTATAAAATCTTTTAGTGAATTTCACCAATAGAGAAAGCAACAAACCATTGCTTTTCCACATAAAGCGTGAAATTAGTTACATCACACAAAAAGATTCATCTATTGATCAATACTTAAATAAATTGAAAAGGTTTTGGGATGAATTGACTTGTTTCGAAGTGTACATGTGGTCGATGTGTTTGTAGAGTGGACAGAATCTTTGAACAATTTAATTCAAATGCGAGATTGATAGTATTTCTAGCTAGTTAAAATCAAGTGTTTGATGCGGTGCGAAACCAAATCTTGGTTATGGAGCCTCCACCTACTATTAATAAGGCTTATTCTATATTGATAAGTGTACAAAAGCAAAAGAAAATCAATCTCATACAATAATACTTTAATTGTTGCTAGAGGTTATAATCAAAGAGGAGGAAAGCCAAACAAAAAGAAAGAAAGCTATAATTATGAGCATTGTACCAGTAATAAACATGTGAAGTGATAACTTCTTGCTTCCCTAACTTTGTGTTCCTGTAAGGCTAAAAGAGGATGATTCACCAAAATGCTTCAGCGAAGCCATTCTAATACTTAAATTAGTAAGAGGAGGGAAATATATGAGAAAGTATAGTTAGAAAATTATTTTGTTAACCTGTCCCATGAGCATATTATCTAGGGTTTTTATAATTTTCTCTTCCTTCATGTGCCTTGTCATTTTCTGGCACAACATGGCTTAAGCCGGCTTTGTTAGAGCATGATTGTTAGCTTACTGTTAACACAAGCTATCTCGCACTGTGTCGAGCTGCATGCGTATTTAATATTCCTCGCCTCTCACTTCGGTGCTCTGTTCCATGTGCTACAACTGTGAAGTACTTTTTTTTGTCTTTATATGGATCTATAGGTCTCAAGTTATGGAGATCAGCGGTGTGACTACATGGGATATTGATCTTCATGATATGGGATCTTGGGATTAAAACATCCCAAACATGACTTTGTACTGGGATCAAAACATCCCAAGTATGTCTCTGTATTGGGATCATAGGATCATACATTTATGTACTGGGATCAATGGATTTGTTCTTCTTATTATCATATTTCCCTTAAAAGTGTCGATTATTTATGTTCGACTTTAGAGTTGTCTTAAGCTTATCCGTTTGCGCCTTTTTATTTTCAAAAAATATTGTTGCATCAGGAATAACACCTATCATAATGACATATTACCACATGGCGCTTAGTTATTTGGCCCAGCTCAACCGCCTTAGATACGATTTCTTTTCATATTTTTTCAGTTCTCCAGGCTTTTCATTTTCTTCTCCCACTTTCTTCTAGGTTTTCTTCTACTCTCTTCGATGATTTCATAATTTCTCCGGCTGTCATCTCTTATAGTCGTGTGTCTTTTCTTTTTTCGGTGACTTTCCAAGCACCTAATGAGTCTTTCAAGTAAATTTCTCTTCCCTCCTTCCCTTTTTTTTTATCGTTGTCTTTTCTAGGTTTATCTAGATTGAGGATTTTTTAAGAAAATTTTGCCCCTTTTTCTTTTCTTTTTCTTCTTCCTTTTTTTTTGTATGTTGTGCGCATCAGTTTCTAATTCGGGGAGTTGGATTGAGGTCATGGAGTATGATAAGGGTTTGAGCTCTCCGGAAAGGTATGATACCTTAGTAACAGGTAGGGACGCGACGGCTGGCGTTATGGACATTTCTGACTCAGAGTCAGAGGAAGTTATCTTGGAACATAGGAAACGTTCTAGGGTTTCATCCCCTTTCCACAAAGATAATCTTGACGAAGTCCCTTTGTCTCGGTTTTTGAGGGATACGTCATTTCAACCCTCCACCTCTGGTAGGGTTGCTGTGGCTATGGATATATCAATTTCTCACCCATCTTCCTCTATTGGTGTCATTCCCCCACCTGGATCTTCACAGCAACTACTCATATTCATCCTCATCGGGGTGTATGGTTTGTGGATTTCACAGAGAGTATCCTATATAAGAAATACCTTTATGTTATCTCCTATAAGTATAAGATCCCTTTTTTGCATTCTCTGAGTGTTGCAAGAAAGAAAGGTATTACCACTATAGAGGGAAATAAAATAGGAGTATACGAATAATTTCTGAAATTGGGATTACGATTCCCCTTTTATCGCTTTTTATGAGATATATTGGGTCTGTATTATATCCCTGTGAGCCAACTAACTCTCAATAGTTGGCTTATGATCACCACTTTTATGAATCTCTGTGAGTAGATGGTGATCCCATTAAGTGTCAACATTTTCCAGCACGTGTTCTGAATCACTAGGAAGAGCACCGCTATATCCAGGCTTGCCCTGGACGGGCCATGTTTACTGATCTGCCCAAGTCTTACCCTTAGTGGAAGAAGAAATTCTGTGTTATCAACAATCCTGAGGGATGGGGGGGGATCTCCCTTTAATATGGGATGCTCATCCAGATAACATGGATCAAAAGCCTGAGCTTTCAAGTGTTGAGGAGGATAGATTAGCACTCCTCAAGAAAAATGCTCCTTTGGGGGGATACCAATATCTATCCCTGCGGTCTATTTATAATCTATAGGAGCATATGGCCAACACAGGAGGTTGCATTATTATGTAGTTTGTTGGGTGCTTCATAAGTTAAGATGTAGAGTATATTACTGATATTTTGTTCTTGGCAGGGGAAGATTTGCTGAAGAAAAGGAAGGGGCCGCCTCTCAAGATGAGTGGACCATCCGCTCCTGTTGTTGCCTCAAGACTTTCCGTTGTTGAGGGTCCTGGCATATCGCATGCTACTCCCCCTTCTATTCCTAAGGTGCCAGGTCTCCTACGGTACCGGGTTTGGAATCATCTATTCCTCTTGGTGACAGTGCTAGGGCGAGAGAAATTCAAAAATCGATTACCTTATCTCCGATAGATGCGAAGAGACCTCCAGTAGGTGAGGAGAGGTGAGGTAGTGGCGGGGGTCAATTGGAAGATACTTACAAGTGGAGCTCCTCCTTTGACACTGTAGAAGTCTTCAATGACTTTCGGCAAGCAATGTCTTTGAGGCATAAAGGATCCTCAAGTGACGTGTCACTGTAGAGTTTATTCTATGATCTAGCGAGGTCTTGCCAATTCCCCAGTGATGCTGATATCCAAGACAGGCTAGCCACTGGATTGAACCTGAAAAAACAACTTATGACCCTTCCTTTTTAGGTATGTCTGCTTTTCGTACCCTTTTTTTTCTTCTCTCCTTTGGTTTATGTAATAGTTTTTTATGCTTTGTGCAACTTGTGACAATAGAAGCCGCTACTTATGAGAAACTTGATGCCTTATAAAAGAATTATGCGGCCACTTAGGGAATGATTGATAATCCGAGGACTAACCTGTCTCAGATGGAGGTGTCTCTCCAAAAAAAAAAAAAGAGAAGCAGTGGGAATCACAATTATCTACCTAGGAGAAAGAATCGAGAGCTACTATTGCTGTGAAGGATAATGTGATTGCATCATTGGAGAGCAGACTTACTCAAATAGAAGAGCATTTGAAGGCCTGTGAGGCACAAAGAGAAGAGCTGAGGCAGAAGTCAAAGCATCGAGATCAACTGCTCTTAGATCATGAAAAGAAGATTGGGCAACTAACATAGAGGGCGGACTCTATTATTCTTTAGATTGTCGATATGCAAGAAGAAGCTAAAGAGTCTGTCCTTTGGCAGATCCAAAGAAAATACCTTGACTTGGACTTGAGTTTTGTCTAAGACTTTAATGAGGAGGGTCAGCCTATAGATCCTGCTAATGCAGAGGGGGGTTCGATAAATATCGCAATGGGGTCCTCCCTAGTTATTTGAGTTGCATTGAAAAATTTCTTGTCTACTTCTTTTTGTGAAGAATCTGTTGTGTCAGGACGTTCTCGAATATATATACTTTATTTTTTAAATACGTATATCCATTTTTAATCATGAATATTAAGGAATCCATCTATTCATATGTTAGATCTGGACACAATGAGTGAGGATTTGAAAAAGTAGTTTTTGGGTCCTTTATTCATAAGATCATCTTTTGGTGAAGGGTCCATTTAATTATGTATTCTAGATTTGTAAAAATCCATTTTTCATCTTTTATTGAGGGGATCATTTAATTACGTATCCCGAATTTATGGAAATCCATTTTTGTATGGATTTTAGCTTCTCTACGGGTTTTTTTATGGATCCACTTTTGGGCATGGGTCCTTTTATTGACACTGTAAATTGTATGAAGTTGTATTTTTTTAAGCATCGAATCGATTACATCTGGCTCATGGCCCTTCTATTGATAATACTTTTTTAAATTCCTAGCATTCCACATTTGAGGGAGCACCTTTCCTGCATGGTTGGTGATCCGGTAAGTTAATGGACCTATCACTTGTGAGATAAATATAGGGTCCTTCCCAATTTTTGTCTAATTTTCCAACTCCAACTGCTTCTCTTCGAATATCCTTTCTCATTAAAATGAAATCTCCTTTCTAAAAGTTCCTCAATTTGACTCCTTTGTTGAAGAATCTTGCTACCCTATTCTTATATGCTTTTGCTTTCACTGTGGCAACTGTTCTGACTTCGTCCAAGAGATCTATGTTGGCTCTCACTTCAAGATAATTTATTTCTTTATTATAGTGGATCATCTAGAAATAGGAGATCAACAAGAGTGACTGCTTCCATCCTAAATACTAGTTTGCACAGGGTCTCGCCAGTAGCAATTCGTGGTGTTGTCCTATATGACCAGAAAATATTTGGTAAGTGCTCTATCCATTCTCGTTTTGTCTCCTTCAACTTTTTCTTCAATCTCTAGACAATGGTCCTATTTGTGACTTCCGTCAAACCATTGGTCTTTGGGTGTGCGATGGAAATAAATAAAAGATTGATTTTCAAGTTCTTATAAAATTGGCGAAACTCCTGGTTGTCGAACTATTTACCATTGTCCATAATGATCTTGTTTGGAATGCCAAATCTACATATCACTTCATCAAAGAAGAAGTTTTGTAAACTTCTTTGGGTGATATATCCCATATATCATGAATATATCCCATAATACATAGTAAGTATTATAGACTAGTTAACTATAACTTATTCAAATGTAAAACTTTTTCATTTTAAGTTACCATCATATTTTATAAATGTATACTCATTTAGATTTGCTTGTCTAACTTATTGAATATATTCTGAACTAGGTAACCCTATTTTCTGTTTACCTGTACAATCACATATAATATAACATCATAAGTCTATAAGGCCCATATCTCATATGTCTCAACTATATCTAGTTGAGATATGTCTATTCCTTTTCCCTTTTATTTATTTATTTTTTTTATCTTTGCATCATGTTACATGATTACAAAATAATAAACAAAATTAATTACATTCTCATAAATAGATGCAATAACCAAATATATAAATGCATGCTATGAAAGCGTCTGGTCTATAATCCGGGGTTTTCACAGTCACCTCTTGGCACGGGTTTAGGCATCTCCTCTGTTAACTTTATATTAGCTCAATGACCTGCATGCACATAAAAACTCGCTAAGCTACTCACGGCTTAGTAGTATACATATGTATACCAACAAAACATATAATCACATTATTTATGATAAATATAATCTATAACACAGTCATATTTAAAACTCATAGTCATAACAATGTCAGGGCATTCTATACTTGTACAATTGTTACCTATTAATTTCATGCCTCTTTTATACATATTAATATGATCCATAAAATACATATCTTATCCTTTGGTTTAATATCCCCATATTGTGTCATCATGCATATTTCAATCATGGGATAATTCTTACTAAGCTAACCGCTCAATAGTTCTTTTACGTCTTATTCAATAATCAATGCATTGACCTTTTGGAGGCTAGAGCATATATAAATCCTAAGAATAGCATATAATTTCTCATAATATTTATAATCATGTCACCTTACATTTCATTTCATTTTTCACCACATTATTCATGTTATTAATGCATTTCCATATTTCACATTTCTTTATATTTCAATCTTGTCTTCCCTAATTCTTTTTCAATAAATAGCCCAAACCTTATTCTTGGACTGACTGGATACAAGGTGTATAGACACACTCAGTCCAGAGTTAGACATCCTACTCACTATGTATATAGGGTATGGAATAGGCTCATCCAGTCCAAGGCTAGTTATCCTACTCATCCATTGTAACATATATGCTCATCCAAGCTTCCTCAAGTCAAATGCGCTCATACCCGAGCTTAAGCCAACCTTATTGAGTATAATAATGGGTATAAGTACTAAGAACATGAGCACCCAGTCTAGGGCTAGTCAACATGATCATCACTCATATATCTCGTTGATACGTATCGCTTATTCCCTTTATGATGCATTATTTACCCTAACGTAGTATTTAGGTAGAGAAATGAGCATTTAATTCTATATTTCTTTTGTTTCTCATCATATTTTCATATGCCTCAATTAATATGTCTAGCATATAATTATATTCTTAACATATTAATACTCATGGTTATGTATTTATATTGTATAACATCATATAAAAGTGTTCTAGCATGTTTTCATATCATTTAACAACTTTTTATCTTTACTGTGAATAGTGTCTTCACGGTTATGACACAATGGCTTGACCATGAATGATGGTCGTAAAGTACACTGCTTCTACCTTCATGATCATGACATTCTTTTCAGTTTGATTTTGAAAGGGCTATCCCCGTTTCTAAAATACAAGATTCAATCCTTTTTTATGTCTATGACATGCATAAGCTATATGGTGGTCTAATTGTCACCCAACCTATCAATATTTATAATAAAATATATATTAAAATACGTTTCTATTATTCATAAATTTGTGCCATTTCAAGGGACCTATATCATATTTTAAGCATCAAGCTTAAATCTCACTTTATCTAACATGCTAATACCACCATTTACAAATAATCACATGCATATTCAATTACAAGTCATTCAATCATTTCTTTCTCAAGGTGAAGAACTTACCCTTTTTTTATGCCACTTTTCTCAAACACATTAAGTGTAATAGAGCTTGTGTATCTACAATTGTCAATTATTCATATAGACATAAAACTTAGCTTACAACCAAGTGAAAAGATAACCATACTATCATACATATATATTTTACCAATTGACAAATATTCTTATTTCATGACTATTTCAAATATTTTTACTCATTTTCATGTTGTATTTCTACATATCAATATTGCCTCCCTAGAGGCTTATCAAAATCTTTTTTTCATCTTTGTGATTCATTATGCACCATTTATACAAACTAGAAGTTTATTAGCATAAATAAGCTTAATTTCTCTTTTAGTCTTTTATAATTTCATTTCTCATTTACCAATGGCCACCTAAGAACATCAAGGTTCAATAAATTCTCTATTTCCTTTTAAATATTTCGTTAACGATAACTCTTATGCCTAGAATACTAGGTTACCTCCTATCATTCGTTATTTATCCATGTTACTTATTATGCCATTGTGCCCTTAAGTAACCTAACATATTACCAATTAATCATAATTGTCACCCATCATGTCCACTATAACTAATCACTTAGTAATGAGGTCAATTGTCATATATTTCCTCATTACGAGTTTTTGGGTAAGCTAAACATAGAAAACTCGTACTTTTATTCTCATTCTATCTATAGCTTTTATTTCCTTATATCTTTTATATCCCACACTTATGATTAATTTATGACATATCTTTCTTTTCATTATTTATTTTCAATCATTTCTATTTAACATGCCATCTATCATATTTTTATATCATACAACATCATATCATTTCATTTAAGCAAATTAGAATACATATGTGTACTTACCTTCTATGGAGCCAACTTTAAATCCAAGCTTTCAAGCTTGCTTAGTCCTCTTTGCTGGTAACTCCACCTTCCAAGGCATCTCCTATATATAATCACAACTGTTCCTCATTAACTCATACCATATATCAACATCTTTAACTACATAAAACCATATACACAAAACCCTAACTCAAAAACCATTAGGCTTTGTTCTTTCTTACTTAAATACATCTAATAACATGTAAATCAACTCAATCTAGCTTTAAGAAGTGTTTTCCCCAAAAATATCCAAAGTTCTACATCAAACTTACCCATTTACAAATGGATTTCTACCCATTTCAAGTTCAAGTCATCAAATCACCACAAACTTGTTAAAAGAGAAGAGAAAACATGAAATCTTACCCAAAGAAAGAAGAAAATTCACTTGATTTGGTGGAAGACATGAGTTCCCTCAAGCTCCACACTTTCTCTCTCCAACTTTGTCTTCTTCTTTGGTGAATCTCTCAAATTCATGTACAAATCTTGTATTTTAGGAGCTTAAAACTCATCAAAATCACGAGGGGAGTGAGTTCTCAGAAGAATTGGGGCATTTCTTAAGTTTTGGAGTTTTTTGGATCTGGTTTAAATGAAATAAACAGAGTTTAATAGTCTCCTTCAAGACTAGGTTCACGATCATAACACTTTTGTGCTTAGCCGTGACACATTCTGCCCAAAATCAAGATTTAGACATTAACTGCCATGACAAATTTTGTCATAGGTGTGAACCCTTCATTTTCTCATTTTTCTTCATTCTTTCAACTTCTTTCAAAGCCCAAGGCCCAAATCACTATATACCTCTCATATACCTCATGTAAACCCCAAAACACCTTCAATACACTATCCATTCACCTTATAACTCAATTGTATTATCTTAAATCGAATTCATATACTTTCAATCATGTCACATATACCTTATATATATATATATCTCATATACCTTCAATACACCACTCATACATTTCCAAAACTAATTCATCTATACATATATTTTAAATTATTACTTTTAATTATCAAAATATCTTTCATATGTCATTTATTCATATATTACAACTAAACCCTTTTTTATAGGCATTACAAGATTAGGGCATGCCTCTTTACATTTACTGAAGCACTTACCTTTTACTTGCTCAAATAAGACTCAATTGATGTGTGATATATGACATAAAGCAAAACATACCCATATTCCTTTCCCTCTAGGTAAAATTCAAACTACAACTATTTTTGAGCTTATTCCTATGAATTTATGGGGTCCATATAAGATAGCAACAATTGCTGGAGCACATTACATGCTCACATTAGTGGATGATTTCAAGACACATCACTACAAGAAAATGCAAGAATAGCTATGCCAATTAGCGACACCAACATTTGCATCGCTAAATTGAGACACTATTGCGATGCAAAATCGACAAAAAAATATGTTGTATAGGTAGCAACGCCTTTAGCAATGCAATTATGATACGTAGTGACATAATAACTTAGCGACGTCTAATTTGTGTCGCTAAATTTAGCACCAAAAGTTGGCGGTAATTTTGGCGACATCATTGAGATGCATTGTGCATCGTTGATTTGTGACGTCGGAACAATGCGTTGCTATAATTGAAGTCGACACAATGTCAGACTAACACATTGTTTGGCGACGCTAACATGGTGTCGCTAAAAGGGTTTGAAAAGTCAGAACGACTTTTTCAGTTAGCGACGCGAGTCGGCGTTGCTAAATAGCAACATCAACTATATGTCGTTAGCATTGAGTTGAATAAAAAATTCAAAACTATATGTTCAAAACGACGTAGTTTTAATTATATATATATATTCCTAACTATCCATCATTTGCTTTCTTTCTTCTTTGTTTCATCGCTTTCAGCTGGTATGACTCTTGTGAAAACTCTAGTAGCAGCCGTTGAGCTCCATTGGAAAAGGTTTATTTCATATCTCCCTAATTTCTCTCTTCTCCTTCTCCCTCCTTTCTTCATTAGAAAATATTTATTTCCTGAAGTTTTTTGTTTAACCTTAATTGCAGAGCTTAGAAAATCGATTTTTGAGGACTTGTTCGAGTTTTGGCCGTTTAGTCTCTTCTATTGTTTTGACATAATCAAACGAAGGGGCTCTGTCTGTCTATAAAGACTCATTATTTATATTTAAGAGAAAAGGTAAGCCCCTTTTTTATTTCACGTTAGTAGCACTCTTTTCACGATCTGCTGTTTCTTGGTTTGAATTTATGTATGGATCCATCTTTTTTTTTCTCTTAAATGTGAATTGCTTGGTTCGAAAAAAGTTTTCTTTTGGTGTTAGTGTTATAAAAATGTGATTTGGATCTTTGGTTTTGAGAGTAGCGGCTGCAACGTTATGGGGGTCTGAGATTTGAGTATGAACTTCTTCAGATCGATTTTTGTATCTGCACTTAGTTTTGATTTTCCTTTAAAATGTGCTGATTCTAATCTGATTTCTGCTAATTGTCTATATATTTTTACTTTTTTGCACTAACAATTTAGGGGAAATGAGTTCGGATCTTAGTTGTTTTTTGTATTCATAGATTATAGCAAGTCTGAAGTCATAGGATTTTTAATTAATCAGTTAAACCTGATTCATTTATGGTGCTTGAGGCAATTTCTTCCATCTTTTTTGTTTTTTATTGGCAGTCAAATGGGGGCTAATGATGATATTTAGTTGTACTGCAATTTGGTCTATTAAAGTAATTTAATTTTTGTTGTATTTTGTAATGGCATTTCTTTCTAATTCACAAGCTTCAGTTTGCCTGTAGCTCTATTGTTAATGACATGTTCACATCAACCAAAATTCTTTTTATGACAAGGATTTTCTAGAATTAGAAGAAACAATTGAGGACATGTTGTGTTTTAAAAGGTGAAACAGTTGTTGTTTCTCAGGGTAATTTGGTCTCTTTTAAATTCATCAAGCACTAACAGAGCATTTTACAGGGCTTTTTATATGAAGCACTAACATATATTCATGAAGTATATGGGAAAAAAGAAAGTGGTGAAGGCTAATACCCAAGATCATGAAGATGCCTCAAGGCTTAAGATGCATTGGCACTGTATGTGACACTAAAGGGCTTTCAGGTATGGTTGCCTTCAATATACTTGTACAATATCTTGTTCATTTATGCTTTTTGAAACTTATGATTATGGGTTTGTGGATATATTTCATTAGGCACACATGATGTGAATTATTAGAAAGAAATTGCAAGTGGTTTCATTGTATAATAACAATAATAAAGTATTTTCTACATCAAGAAGTTGTGTTACTTCTGCATATAATAGTGATTCACCTCTAACTTTAGCTTAAAATTATTTATTGATATTTTAGTTTGACTAGTTTAGCTTTAAATAAATTTCATAGCTCTCAAGTGCTAAATACTATTCGGTAAATAAGCTGCGATTAACACATCAAAATTTAGTAACACTTTAAGTCCTACAAGTCCTAATAAAAATATCTAAGTTCACTCGGTGTTGGAGTTGGAACGCCTTCTTCTATTCTTCTTTCATCTTTTGCCTCTGCAAAAAATAGTTTCCAAATGATTTCAATAGTTAATCTAAAAGCAGAATTTTGGTATGTAAACTTTACCTTTTTTATTTGTTAAATTGTTTTGAGAATTTATCTATGGTGCTGACTTTTGGCTGTTTTGATTTGAAGCCTTTCATTCATTTTTGTTGAATAATTGTTTCTAGTCTCTCAAATCTTGACAATTATTCTTTTTCTGCATAGGGGTTGAGTTAGTGAAATCTCAGTTTAACAAAGTGTTAGAAATTGAACTGGATCAAAATATTGAGGTTTGATTGCCTACCAATTTGCATGCATGAGTAGCTGAAAAATATGTAACATCACATTGATATTTGCAGATGAAATTTCTCTATCTTGAGTTTACTTGGAATTATCAATAGTAACATATATTGTGAAAAATATGTAACATCACATTGATATTTCAATTTTCAATTGAAATGGGTAGATAATTTCAATGTTTTGGGGTTCCACTAGAGTTTTCTTCTATTGGTAAAGATGATTGAACAGTATGAGACCACTAATAGCCACAATTATAGAAAGTGGACACAATTCAATATCACTCTTCCTATCATTCGTCCATTTTTAAGTTAACCCTATAAATATGAGTTCCAATACAAAAAGTTCTACTCAAATGAATTTTTTCTTTATTTTTATCAAGAGACAAACTCCAAAAATTAAACCATGATCAATAATATAATGTAAGCAACAATTTTTATGATAATGGAATAAAAAATAAAAACTCAATTACATTTACAAAGTGCTTCGTAGAAATAGGAACAGTGATTGAATTGTGGTTGCTGCTGAATTATTTATTTATTTGTTTATAATAAAAGATGACTTTATCATATGGAGATGTAAATTATCTACAGTTTAATTTTGGGGCCTTATTCAATTTAGTTTAATTTTTTTATTGGGTTCTTATTATTTGTAGTTGCTTTTGGGGTTGCAAATATGCCAGTAAGTTTGTTCTTGTATTTGTGGTTTATGTTGAGTTTATACTTACTAATGTTTTCTTCTTTTTTTTTTTTTTTGTCATTTTTAATTGTTGTGTTATGCTCATTTCTTTATTTCTCATTCATTTCAAAGTTGGTATTTAATCAAAAGCTAACTATTTATTTACATTTGCTAAGAAAGAGTCTATGCTTTTCATGCTTCAGTGATCTTGTTCACACACTTGATGAACATGATGAGAGTCTATGCTCTTCATGCTTCAGTGATCTTGTTCACACACTTGATGAACATGATGTTCTGCATATCGTGCAAACAATTCAATGTTGTACAGGCGTTAACCATTCCGCAGGTGATAGTTTTTGACCTTAATGTTGTGCTACTCTTCTTTTAGTAGTGCTAACTAGAAAATTCTGATGGTAATTGTCTTTTTGCTTAATTCTTGATAGTATGGTATAGAATTTGTGGCGGAGCTTGTCCTTTCACTACTCCTATCTCTTCCTTTATTTTCCCTTTACTGGTAGTAGTTTTAGGTTGCTTTCCTTCCGTAAATTCTTACTTGAATCATTTATTTTTTTGGTAGTGATTAGTTATACTCATTGATGCTCGCGTTGTATTGACTTTTTTAATACAACAATAAATTTTGGATTGTATTGAATGTTGAATATTGTGAATGTGATGAATTATATGATATCCAAATGTTTTATAAGCAAGTCATTATTGCTGTATAAGAGGATTATTTTATAACAAATGAAAATTATTTTAAAAATAAATAATAAAATAGCGACACTACCTGATGTTGCTAAACAATCAAAAGTAATAATGATTTATCATAATTAATTCAGCGACGCCAAGATGGTGTCGCTAAGTGTCCATGTACATTTTTATCCCCAGTATTTAGCGACACTTTTCTTTTAGTGACGCCTTGGCAACGGAGGCACAACATTGCTATTAGCGATGCCGATTTGACAGGCGTCGCTGTTTTTGAGGTTGCTATAGCACTTTTTGAGATGCCATTGCTCTTTTTAGCGATAGCATTTAGGTGTCGCTAAACTCTTGTAGTGCATGGATTTATTTGTCGAGTTCAAAGCAAAATATGTCATACATTGTCTCAATTTTTGTCTTTAGTTAAGACTCAATTTGGGGGGTTAGTGAAAATAATTAGAAGTGACAAGGGAAGTGAATTTATGAATAAAGAGAACAATACTTTGTTTGCTAATGCAGGAATAATACATCAAACATTTTGTAATTATACTCCCCAGCAGAATGGGGTAGTGGAGCATAGGCATAGGCAATTGCTTGAAATTGCAAAGGTTATTCTTTTTCAGTCCAGTTTGCTTAAAAAATACTAGGGGTGAGGCAATCCTAACTGCAACTTACATAATTAATCGATTGTCTAGTTCAGTCCTACGTTGCAGATCCCCTCTTAAAGTCCTTTACAAGAAGCTGCCTGATTACAATAGAATGAAAGCATTTGGTTACTTGTGTTACATATCAAATACAGTTCCATATAAAGACAAATTAGAGGAACAGGCATATAAAGATTTTTTTATTGGGTATTGTCAAAATAAGAAGGCTTATAGAGTACTATTGCTTCATAATCATGTTATAGTGCCATCTAGAGACATAGTCTTTTATGAGCAAGTATTTCCCTATAAACCAAACCCTTAGCCACTTAATTTCCACTCTATTACTCTACCTAAGCCATGTGACTTTACTGACAGCCCCATACCTATGACCGAATCTTCCTCATATGACATTTTTATACTTATTACACAAATTTCCACCTCACCTCATATCACATCTAACTTTGAACCTTCTAGTTCGGTTCTTCCACTATATCAATCCCTTCTTCTTTAACCATGGCCACTCAATCTCATATTATTCGAACTAGCAACCGAACTAGACAATCCCTACATTAGATGTGGGACTACATTTGTACCACAATTCAAGATGGCATTGGACCACCTGCTGTTAATTCCATAAAGGGACTTTTTCTCTCTCTCTTACAACTGCCAATTCTACACGTTTCTTCTTCATTATCAGATCAGGCTTTTCTTGCTAAAATAACTCCTATCCAGGAACCCACTCGCTATAAGCAAGTTGTCTAACATATGGAGTGGGTTGAGCCACGAATAACGAATTAGAAGCATTGGAGGCTAATCAAACTTGGGAAATCGCCACTTTACCGCCTGATAAACAGGCCATTGGATCCAAATGGGTCTGCAAAGTTAAATATAATCCAGATGGATCAGTGGAGAGGTACAAAGCTAAATTAGTAGCAACGAGTTATAGTTAAATGTTGGGGGTTGATTACCTTGAAAGTTTTTCTCCTGTTGCTAAGCTTATTACGGTTCGAGTTTTTCTTACTGAGCCATTTGCTCATCATTGGCCTTTAAAGCAGATGGACATAAATAATGCATTCCTCCATGGGTTTCTTGATGAGGAGGTGTATCTTAAACCTCCTAAAGGGTTATACTAAGGCAGCACCGCATCAAGTGTGTAGGTTTCGAAAATCTTTATATGGCCTTAAATAGGCCTCTAGGAAATGGAATGCCGAATTTACCGAAGAAATTTTTAAGTTTTGGATTCACCCGTTGTGGTCATGATCATTGCTTGTTTGTTAAATTCACTGGAGATGTGACTTTGTTGTTGTTTATCTATGGGGATGACTGTTTGCTTATTGGAAACTCCATAACAGCCATTGATGAGGTGAAGCAATTTTTGCATACTCAATTTACTATTAAGAACTTAGGTCCATCCAGGTACTTCTTGGGTTTAGAGATAATGAGGTCTCGCAATGGTGCTTTTCTCTCTCAAAAAAAATATATTCATGACATCCTTATGGATGTTGGGATTTAGGTTGTAAAGTTGCAAAAACTCATCTTCCTAAGAATTTCAAGTTCACATGTACATCCGACTTCCACCTTTAGACGATCAAGAGCAATATCGCAGGTTGGTGGGTCGTCTCTTGTATCTTAGTCTCACTCTCACGGATCTTACATATAGTGTGCAACAGTTGAGCCAACATGTTTCTCATCCTTGCAATACTTACTGGGAAGTTGCTATGCATGTTCTGAGATAACTCAAGCACACTCCAACTTATGGCCTTTTCTATCCCACCAACAATAATTTTCAGTTGGTGGCCTATAGTGACAGTGATTGGGCATCGTGAGAACTTATAAACCAAACGAATGAAAACTGTCAAGTAAATAAAATAATTTATATGTTATTCTCTCGTGTATTTAATCTATATAGACTCGATTTATGCATTAATTCTCCAATTTTCACTTGTCATCTTAACTATGTAATTTAGATGTTCCTTTCCCTTAAGTAATTTACCTTTAGTAATTTTGGAAAATACCCTGTTAATAAATTCAATAAGATACTAAAATTGAATATCATTAGATTAAATGGAAGATGAGTCAAAATACGCATAGTAACAAAACTACGAAGCTGACCGTCTCTTAAGTTTGTGGGGCATGGAGAAAGCATGAAATTCAGGACTATCGAATGAAGAAGCTTTTGGTAGGAAACAGGCAATCTTACAAGCCACAGATTCAGAACCAATTCCGTGTTGATGACAACAGAAATTCCCTTAACTGCATTAAAGCTAAACTAAAGGTACAGTGCATGATACTGATGCAATATACAGATCTTATCCAACAAATAAGCATCATTAGAACAGGGGATCCTCTTCAAGTGGAACACATAAAATGCAGAAATTGCCCTAATTTCAACTTAAATGACGATGATTTTGACTTTTTCCCCTTCTTATTTCAGTGCTGCGAGGACTGGTTTTTACATTCGGCGTCCTGTTTACCAAAGATTAAAGGGAATTCATCATACTGTTCAGAAAAACCATGTTTCTCAGCCATGCTCTTCAAGGATTCATACACTTGATACATGGAAGGCCTATCCTTGGGCCTAGAAACAACACAACTCCAAGCAACCTTCAGGAACTGCATAATTTCATCTTCATGACCTGTTCCGCAAAGTGCTTTATCAATGGAACCCTTGCGTCTGCCGATGCGTGCTAAGTGATTAACCCAATCCACCAAATTCCCTTTGAATCCTTCCTCTGCATTGCAAACTTCCAGAGGCTTTTGCCCTGTAACCAACTCCAAAAGCACGACCCCGAAGCTATAAACATCGCCTTTCAGTGAGGCCACCATTGTGCTTGAGTACTCTGGAGCAACGTAACCGAACTCCCCCAAATCACCATTAAAGAAAGAACTATCATTGGAGTCGCGAGAACCAACCAATCTTGCCAACCCGAAATCTGTAAATCTAGCATCAAAATCATCATCAAGAAATATCACATTGGAGCTGATGTACTGATGCATATACGGCGGCTGACAACCACGGTGAAGCCAAGCAAGACCTCTAGCAGCACCAACACCAATCCTGACCCTTGTTGGCCAATCCAAAACACTAGATGGAGAAACCCCAAAACCAATCCCATGCAATAGAGAATACAAAGCCCCATTAGGCATATGCTTATAAACCAACAGCCTCGGGATGCCTAAACTGACCTAACCTATTCATCTCAGACCTAAACTGCTTCTCGCTGAGCTTACAAGCACTAAGCCTTTTAATAGCAAGAGCAGACCCATCAGGCAAAACAGCTTTATATGAAACCCCAGTTCTAGTTGAAATGACAATATTTTCCAAATCGAAATTGTTAGTAGCTAGCAATAAATCAGATAACTTGATCTTATTAATGGGTTTTTGAAACAATGAGACCTGAACAAGCTGATGTGACCTTAACAACTCTACCCAGCTAGAATCATCCTTTCCACTACCAGCGCCTTAGCCGCTCCTTTTCTTACTTGCCCTAACATACAAGCACCACCAAATCACAAACCCTGAAACCAAAGAACCACCAGCAGCACCAATAACACCAGCAACAATTATAACACCAAGGCTCTTACCACTCAATCCACCGCACTTACCAAGGGGCTTCCCACAAAGCCCGTCGTTCCCGTCAAAATCTTCCTCTGGAAATGTCGACAAATCCGCCGGTAGTGTAACGGATAGATCGTTACCAGCCACCGAGAACCGTTTCAATCGGGAAAGACTACCCAAACCGTACGGGATCGAACCAGACAACTTGTTGTCATTCAAAATGAGATTATTCAAGAACTTGCAGTTAACGATATCAGGCGGGATGGAACCGGAGAAGCTATTACTGGAGAGATCTAGAGTAACAATATAAGGCAACCAGGTACAGATTTGAGGAGGGATCGAACCGGAGAGAGCATTGTTAGAGAGATCTAAGGTCTGGAGAATGCGACAGTACTTGAGAGAATCGGGAAGCTGACCAGCGAGCTGAGCCGCTTGTAGCTGAAGACTGATGATGCGGTTTTCCTTCTCGTTCCAGCAAGAAACACCATTAAGCTTGCAGACGGAGGCAACTGAGTTGTTTAAATCCCAAGAAGCGAGTCGGCTGAGAGGGTCGGCCAACGAGTTCTTCAAGCCTTCAAGGCAAGTCACATCATCTTCAATGGCGAAACAGAAATAAGGCAAAGTAAGGAGCCAGAGCAAAAGAAAAGCTGAGATCTTTATCATTTTCCATGTGGGTTAAAAGCTATGAGTTAGCTACAGGAGCAGAAGTGGCAGAGAGGAGAAGAGGAAAGCAGTCAGCCATTGACTGAGCCTGAAGGAAACCAGGAAAGAAATATGAAGTGAGTTAGAGCATCTCCAAATGTTGTTATTTTACGCCAAAAAGGTACTCAATTTCTCTTCAATCCATTACATTATTTTTTTTTTTATCAAAAAATATACTTTTAAATATTTCTATTATTTCATAACACAGATAATTATAAACAGCATCATTTCTAACATTTTATTATAATAATATTATTTTTTTAATATAAAAAATGACTTGAATTAGTATTTTTATTTTTATGTGTAATTTTTACACTATTTTTGAGTGGAAATGGTCTTAGAATACAAAACACAAAGCTTGGGTAAAATAATTTTTTTATTTATTTGTATCAAAATTTTGTATGAATTTAATATTATATTTTTACAATTTTATTGCATAACGGTTTAATCCTTTTCTTATTTGATTTGTCTCTTTCTTAAACTAATTAGAAAGGGCATAGTCTTGTAAAAGTGAAGAGGTGGGCTGAAGGCGGGCCACAAACTGGCGGGACAAGTAGAGAAATTAATCTGTAAAAATATATATATATTATATTAGTTATTGTTCCATTTTGTTATTTTTTTTATTATGTTATATTAGATTATTCCACATTATTTATGTTCTATTTGATATTGCGGGTACAAGAAATATTTTTTAGAAAAAAATTTATATTTTTAATTTGTTTTAGTTTTGAAAATTGTTTTTAGTATAAACATGTAAATAGAAATACATATTTTTTTCAAGATCAATTTATAAAAAATTAAAAAAAAATCAGTTAATTAAATAAAAAAAATTCAAATTGTACTTTTAAGATCTTCAATTGCAATCTCAAACACATATAAATACATAATATTTGGATCTTCTTTTTAAGCTAACTTATGAAAATAGTTAAATTTAAAATTCATTAATCTAAAAAATTTTTCAGTGTCAACTCTAAATAATGCTAGAACACTTGCAATTAGTTGCCAACAAATAATTAACTTTTAAAAAGAATTAATTCTAACAATCATTTATGCAATCAAGTTTACATGTTAAGTTATGAGAACTCTTTCACAAAATAAAAAAAGTTAAAAATCTATACAATTAGGTGAGAAGTCAAGTATAATATAAGATATTGATCTATCTTTTATGAAATATCCAATTCTCTTATCAACTTAAAGTTATTGAATATGAAAATTCCAATATCATAAGAAATATTTGATTCCCCTTCATAATATGGATTAAGCTCTTACTAGCATGTGACACAGATTTATCTCTTATAAAGACATCAAATAACACTTCACCTTTGATACACACTAGACCTCTGATTGTTAGCAGGTGGCAAAGATGTAATGAAAATTGACACATAATTTTTACAGTTTAATTAGAAATTTTAAGTGGAACTTTGAATATGCAACTATATTAAAATTCTTATGAAAGTATTTTATTGTCCAGTCCAAAACAGTTGTAAATAAAAACTATTAAATTTTGGTATACCTTGAACATATTTTGAAAATACTTTCGGCCTAAAGCAGTTGTGAATAAAAAGTATAAAAATCTAGTATGTCTTGGGCATACTTTAAAAATTTTACGGAAATATCTTATAAATACTTTGATGCTTTTCACAAAAAAAAAAGGAACAAAAAGAGGAATAGATTAAATAACACAATAATTAATATTACATCATAATATATATATATATATATTATGAATCCAAAAATCTATCAAATTAATTACCAATAACTTGAAAATCTTATCGCTTGATTTGTATGACTCGGTAGTTTTAGCTAGACGAATTCAATGATCCTCGGAAGCCATGAGCTGATTTTGTTGATTTGGGTGTAAACTCCAAGGGAATCGATTCAAAAAAGTATGTGATATTCCAGTGCAGAGTCTGACGAAGAAAAAGTTAAAATTTGGTTTTTCAATAGCTCACTGTATCTCTATTTTAAATCTCTATATTACTCAGTTTAGATCTGTTAAAATAAAACGATACAAATAAATAAATAAATTTCGGTATAAATAAAAATACACAAATTTAGTGGTAAAACTGAAAAAAGAATTAAAATGTAGATATACTGTGAAATGTCCTCTTAAAAGTATCTAAACAATAATATTTTCAATTAACAAAAATTATCATTAAAAAAATAATATTATTTTTAAGTGTCATTAACTAAATTCAATAAAAAAATTAAAATTAACAATTAAAATTATTCAATATAAAGAGTCAAACATTAAAAAAACATTCTTCATGATTTTTAATTATATATATATATATATAAGAAATTTTATCACTGATGAATGAATAATGAAGAGGTACAGTGAACATAACTAATGAGTTTTAATTTCTGAGTTGAGTTTTAATTTATTATATAGAAAACAGAGCCTAATAATTTGTTATCACACAAACAAAAAACCGAAGTACGACACTATGTTCAAGCGACATACAAAAAAAACTACATCCCTTCCAACAATTTCGAGACAGAAAAAAAAAAAAAAAAAAAAAAGCAGCAAACCACGGGAGTGTAAAATCACATAAGCAGAAGATTCAGCCTCAGAGATTTTGTTTCTCAGCACAAAGGCCTAATTCCTAGACCAACATCTGCCCATCAAATTGAATGGAGCATATACACTACTGCACTGGATGCCCTATCATTTCACCAAAAACATAGCAGACAAACTAAACAAGAATCCAATCAACAATCTCAATTCCCAACTCAACTCAATTTATAATTAATCTCTGTACAATAAGGAATTTAATTACCTACATCACCTCATTAATACCAATAATAACCTACCCTCTTAATTAATTAATTAATTAATCCCATTTCCTTCCAAATTTTCAATTTCCATGTAGCTAGCCCATTTCGCATCAATATCATCATTGTACGCATATATTCTTCAATTCATGCAACACTGATGATGCTGTCACCGCCAGACATGGCCTGCAGAGCTGAAGAGTGTGTTGCTGATGCCGTCGGCGACTGGTCATCGGAGGAATTAGGAGAAGGAAGCTTTAGTGAAAGTGGCAACGGTGGTTCTCTGATGGGACTTCCCTGGTTTAAGTTAAGATCGGCCAGTTTTGAAGACGGAGGCACTGGAATTGTTGGTATTGGGAGGATGATTTTAGGTGATTTTGCGACTTTGGAGATGCTTGTTGGTCCTAAAGAGAGATTCTCTATCGAGTTCTCGCCGCCGATGCCGACTGCCGGTAGCATTGCAGGGCTAAGCTTAATCTGCTGGAAAGTCGACATGGGAAATCCTTCTCCTAGATTGTTGTTCATGTGTGGCTGCGGTGGCAGGAGCAGAGAGGCGGTCTCTTGATGTAGTAGTTGTTGTTCTTCTTCTTCCATTGATGAACCCAAGAACTGTAAATTGAAATCAGTCATATAAATATAACATATATACAGCAAGAAAGTGAGCTTCATATATATGATGAATCATACTGAATCGGTGGTAATGTCAAAGAGACTAGATCGGCGGCGGCGGCGATTATGGTGGCTGCGCCGGAGAAAGTATTT
This sequence comes from Balakata baccata, assembly GCA_949630135.1. NCBI lineage: Eukaryota > Viridiplantae > Streptophyta > Magnoliopsida > Malpighiales > Euphorbiaceae > Balakata > Balakata baccata. Next base: position 48,655 of record CATIWF010013220.1, on the reverse strand, counting down.
TTGAGCATGACTGGCGACTTGTGTAGGCGTACGGGTCTTGACAAAGTTTCTTGAAATTCCTCTCCAATCTCCTTTCCCTACCTTCTGCAACCCCAACAGGAAAAGCCTGTGTTCTTCCTCTGTCCACGGGACCCCTAATTAACATATATAAAATCCCAAAAATTTAACAAATTGAATCATCCCACAATTATTAAAAAGACAATGAAAAGACCAAACTTTACTTATTATAATATATAATTAATTAGTAATTACCTCTCTTGCGCTCGCGGCTCCTCCCGGAGGGGTGAACAACGTCGTCGGATTCGTAACCGGCGTCAACAACAGCGTTACTGTCCTGAGGCTGTTGCTCATGATCATACTGTGAAAGATTATTCATGCTAAAGCTCTTTCGAAAGGAAGCGCCTTGATCAGTTGTGACTCTAACACCAAAAAGCATGATACCATTCTCTCCGGCACCAGCACCACCTGGACTCTCTGAACAAGTACGAGAGTTATGGCCGTTGTTTCCACACTGCGAGCAACTGCGAGACATCTAAATTTGCTCTTTGATTTCTTAATCTCTTTGTCAGAATCAAAGGGTATGAGATAGAAAATCAAAATTCAGTATTAGGCTGAGGCCATCAGCCATGCAAGAAGAGAACCAAAAAAAAAAAAACAAAGGAGAAGGAAAATGAGAAGAAGTATGACGGAAAAAGACAGGCTGAGTGGCTTGCTTAGGTTGATAGAGTACCCTAAAGAGTTACTAGAGTTGAGGAATCGGAGAAACTATTAGATAGATTTATTATAGCATATTATATACTAAACTAATTATATATCAATGAATATAAATAAAATAATTAAATATATATTAATATATAATTAATTTAATTTACATATACTATAATAAATTGAATTTATTTTAAAAAAAAAAAATTATTTGCTTTTAAGCTCTTCAGAAAAATTTGTTTTTAAGCATTGATTTTTAAGAATTATTAGAGGGATAATGTTACAACGCTTCGGGGAAACCAATTTGGACCGTAAGATGTCGAGCAACCTTTGTCTTAAGTGTTGACTTTTGGTGCTGATATGAACAAAGCCAATTTTTGTGTTTAAGCCAACATCCAATCAAATGGTTGGTCTTTACTTTTAAAAGCAAATTTGGAGAAATAACACGTGGGAATTGAAATTTTTTTTAGATTGTACCTATTATGTGATACTTAAATAAACTAATCTAAGCACAAAGTGCTATATACATATATTATATTTATTTAAAATAATTAAATACATATCAATAAATTATTAAATTAACCTACAGATTACATAGTAAATATAATCTACTTAAAAAATTTTTGTAAAAATATTTTTATATTTTCACCAATGACAATTTGGCTCTAGTATTGACCGATTGTTTTTTTTTTTAACTATACGTGCCTTCAATTTATATATCAATTCGCTGATATTAATTCTGTTTGTACTGGATAAAATTTTAAAATACTATAAAATACTCTTATAAGAATTTTAAATAATTATATTCTCAAAATTTAAACTAAAAATCTATAATTAAGTTAAATAAATTTTATATTAACTCATTCACGCCCAATTAGCTATTGGCCGGTTGTCTTTAGCGTGTGCACAAGTCATGTAAAACTTGACATTTCCAAATGAATATATAATACAATGATTAAAGCCCTAATAACAAAAAAAAAACCAATAATTACCTTTTTGAAATCAACCATAAACTGTCAGTTTTATACATGATGTAAACTTCTAATATAGTTTGATGGTCATGTTAGCCTGTTTAAATAATGATCTAGTGATATTTAAAGAGAAAAATTGATTAAAATCATTTTTCCCCATTATTTACTAATTTAAATTCGCTTTAGACAGGTATTAAGAAGTAAAATATTTTCTCTCAATTTTTATTGTTGTTTCATATCAAAAAAATCGACATGGGGAGAAGAAATTCATGCCATTCTATGTTTTATTATTATTTAGATTATTTTTTTTAGAGCTTTGGTCTCATTTCAACCTGGTTGAGAATTTTTTAATATATATAGAGCTTTGATATCATTTCATCCTTAGTATTTTGGTCTCATTATTTAGATTATTTTTTGAATATATATTTAAGGAGCCTTGGTCTCATTTCAACCTGTATAATAAATATTGAAATAATCGCAACGAAATTTTAAAATGATAAAGTTAATAATGAATGTTAATTTTTTTTTAATATTATTTTGATAGAGTTAAATTTCATTTTTTATATATTCGAATTAAATAAACGTGAGAATATTTGACTCAAGAAAATAATAAAAGACATGGTGATTCTTTCATTTAAAGAGTTTATTTACAACACCGTGACATATCCAAGTGTGAATTACACCGATAATATTCCAATTATATAAATGGTAATAATTCAGTAATTCAAAAATTATTTATTAATATAAAAATATTTTAATTTTTATTTTATAACTAAATGGTACTTTCATTTTCAGCTCTCTAATAGAAATATGATATAAAATATCAATATCAAATAAATTTAAATAAAAACTAAATCAGTAAAGTTAAAATAAAAAAAATGACATGGATTATCAGGCTTACAAAACTATCGCTCAACTACTGGAGTGAAAAGAGGGAGATTAGGGATAGATGGTTTTGAGAGTCCTTCAATCCAGGCTATTTTTTATTTCAACTTTGCTGATCATGAATTAATTTTTGAATTAATTTGATGTAATTATTTCATATCACATTTATATTAGGAAGACTAACAGATAAATACGAAGTATCATTTAGTTACAAAATAAAAATTGAAATATTTTGATGTTACAAATAAAAATTGAAATAATTTTCTGTTTCAAATAATTTTTAAAACACATAGTTGTTATATTTACATAATTGAGATATAATGTGTATAATTAATAAGGATGTGATTTGAGATGCGGAGAATTATTACAATTAGTGGGAAACGTCTAGACATACATGGAAGCTAATGAAAAAGGGGTTCAGAAATAAGTTATATATAATAATGAAAATATAATGTCAATTAAAAAGCGATTTAGATTGATATTATCATTATTAAAAACTGGAAGAAGTTTTAAGTTTAAATTTTATTGCTACTATTTCATTTCCTGATAGACTGGTGAGGTATTCCCATAACAAAGGATATGAGATTATATATTCTCTATTCGAGGTATAGATATATTTACATTTTTGTTTCTTTCGGTTAATGTATTTTTTATAGAGTCGAATTCGACACCAATACAACAATATCAGCATGTGTTGCCGCCGAGTCACCATTAATTTGTACTATTTATAGTGATGTGAAAAAAATGATTATTCATATTGTATAGCTACAACCCAGCGAATGCCCTAATACAATTTTTTATTTTTTTATTTAAGAAAAAGGGTATGATGGGGGAGGAGGGCAGTGTGTATCCACCGTCAAGTTGGCATATTCGTTTCCTGGTTGAGAAAGAATGCATTGTCTCATCTTCATGTCCTGTCTCTAGTTTAATCAGCCAACTATGGTGGTGGTGGAATGTGGAGGATAGGAGAACAAGGATCCCACACATCATCCTCTTGCCCTTTATGTCCACCCTTCTTTCATGAATGTCGTGGAGAATGCTTTTTGACTTTTTATTTTGTTTTATTTAAACTTTTTTTTATTTAACATTGGATAATAAAACCTTGTAAAAAAAAACCAATGGTCTAAGGATAATAATTAATAAATTGTTATGAAAAAAAAAGTGAAATGGGATAATAGAAATTTCTCTTTTTTTAATTAGTTTGAATCGTGAATATATTTAAAATTTGAAAGGTAATGTTTTACTCTTTTCTGGTAAGGTAAATTTCACTAACGCTATTCTAACCATAAAAATTGTAATAATTCAATTTTTCAAAAATTATTTTAATTATAAAATAAAAATTGAGATAATTTTGTGTTACAAATAATTTTTAAAGTACTAAATTGTTATAATTTACATAGTTGAAATACCGTCGGTGAAATTCACCTTTTTTTGGTCTGACTTCTAGTATTGTTAATCAGTCAACTAGGATCACGCACAAAAATTAATTAAACTCGTATTGAGTAGAAGACTTTAAAGGCAGCAAAATATTTTTTCTTAAATTTTAAAGTAGTTATATATTCATAACTCAAATTCAAAATATCTAATTAATTAAACTAAAAAAGATTCACGTCATCTCATAATTTATATCTACATACCTATTTCACTCTTTTAATATACATATCCATCGTGAATCCAAATTTTTCTACATAATGTTTCTCGGTGAAGCTACGGGATTCTTTTTTTATTATTATTTTTTTAATAGTAGGATGATCAAAATCAAAATGATTTAATCGAATTGTTTCAAATTGATAAATTTCATTTAATTCGGTTATATATTTGAATGAAATTTTTCAAAAGGATTTATTTGATCAATTGGAACCAGATTTTTATTAATCACCTAAAAAATCAGATTAAATTGAATTAAATTTTAATTGACTCAAAATGAATTAAAATTTTAATTAATTCAAGTTGAGCACAATTAAAATTTAAGGGCAGCTATATAGATAATTCAGGTGAGCATTTGATAGCATACACTCCTAATTTAAAAAAAAAAAAAATTCTATTAAATTGTCTAAATAAGATTTACAAATGAATTTATAAGTAAATTCAATTACCATATGTCAATATATATATATATATATATATATATATATAAAAGCAATTGAAAAATCAATATACCCTTTTTAATGTTATATTATTCTAGCAACAGCGAAGCAGTCATTCAACACTTTTTTTGGGAAAAGAATTCATAAAAAATTATTAAAAACCTATTAAAACCCTTTACATCAAATTATATATACCCAAATTTTAGTTTTAATAGAATTAGCCCGGAGAATTTTTTTTTTTTTGCTTAATATATTTGTAGCTTTCTGAACTTTTTATTTTTTCTCGGTTTACCTTCTAGATCAGTTTTTGCAACCAGTTGTATTTTAAATCTTATTTTTTATTCAATTTATCTTATATTAAATTTTAAAAATATAACAATTCGTCTTTCCACAGTAATGTGACAACCAAAATATAATTTTATATTTTCAATATAATTTCTATTGCCATGTTAAGATAGGATGACATTATTATATTTTTAAATTTTTATAAATGGCAAATTAAATAAAAAATAAAATTTATATAACAATTGATGTAAAAAACCGATATAAGTAACAAAGTGAGAAAAAATAAAAAATTCAGTTCGTCATATATGGATTGAGCTTTTTTTTTTTCCACAGTAAATAAGAGAGCCTATTGTGCTATATAATAAGGTGAACGATAGAGACCCAAACCTACCTTGAAAAGAAAGCAGGAAAGGAAAATTATTTGCTGTCAACGAAATTAATTATTCTTATTAATTAAGTAATTTCACCATAAAACCCGTGGATTATCCCACTGCTTCAAAGCACTGAATTAAAGATAATCTTCAAAATGTTGACTTATTTTTCACGTATAGCACATGATTATATTTGGAATATCACTTGGCTATCAACCTTTACATTAAATAATATTAAAATTAACACCATCTTATCCATAAATTGTAACTCAGTTTACGATACAAACTGAATTTATTTGAAAAAATTTATACAATTGAAGTTCATTACATATATTTTTGGAGAAAGATAAAGAATATTAACTACAAATTTCAAATATAATCAGTTTCAAACGGTAAAATAAATGAAAGTAACTGCAGTTTACACTGTAGAAATTAACATCATGGAAAATATAGCAACAATTAATTAAGGGATGCAGCTTAAATATCTAGCCACAACCATGTTAATTTAATGTAATTTATCACATATGAATAAGGATAATTACCAAAAATAACTTTAATATTTAAGATTATATCAAAATTAAATTGTATTTTTTATTTTTTTTAAATATACAAATTTTTAAAATTTTATTAATTTATTAATTTCAGTGAAACTCTAATGATATAAAATAAAATTCTAATGAGATTAAAAAGATTGTGCTGACTATGAAGCTGAATCATCTTAAAAACTTTAAAATGTTATCGTTTTTATTTTGCCTAAAATTTTAAAACATAAATTTCTCCGGCGAAATTCTATTGACAGTAAAATTTTTGTTTCTTCTTACTCTGCTCACCGGACACTCCCAAACACAATAACTATATGTATTATTTTTTACATTTAAAGAGAAATTTAGGTTTTAAAATTTTAGAAAAAATAAAAACGATGGTGTTTTAAAGTTTTTAAGATGATTTAACTTATTAATCAGCACATCATTTTTTATCATTTTTTATCTCACTAGAATTTTATTTTATATCAGCAAAATTTCACCAAATTTTATAAATTGATAAAATTTTTAAAATTTGTGTATTTAAATCAGAAAATAGAAAGTACAATTTAATTTTGATATAATATTAAAAGTTTATGTTATTTTTGATAATTTTCCCATATGTATATATGGGAGAAAGATTGAAGTAAATTTTAAAGAAAAAAATTATTATTTACTATATATAGTTTGATATAATACACTAGTATCTTTTAGATGTTTGAAAATTAGACGATTTGCCATCTCTCTTTTATTTCTGTCAAACTATATAATTATTATGTTAAATTTTAAGATATTTACTATCAGTAATAAATAATATTCTCTTTTATTCAAAGAATACTACTAAAATATGTTAAATTTCAGAGATTACTAGAATAATAAATCAAATTTACAGAAATTTTAATTTAAATATATCAAATTTCAGAAAATAAATAGTATAATTTTTAAATATAAAAAAATATTAATATATTATGATAAATTATAAAAAAAAATTAATATATTATATCAGTAAGTAGTAATTTATTTAATTTAATTTTAAAGTTAAGTTCAACTTGAAAGCTCCATGGCTTCCCTTTTCACTATTAACCATCCAAGGAAAATACCCATGTTGACAGTTAGATGGGTTGATTGTCAGATGTGTTAGGTGTAAAAATATATATATATATTTAAAATTTTTTAACTTAATTTATTGATTTTATTAATATTTTATAAACTACCTTTTTTAATGTGAAAAACATTATCCTGGTGTTTGAACTTAATTTTCTGAAAAAGTTTAATATTTTTCATTTTTTTGAATTTTGAGAATTGTATTTTTAGATAGAAATAGATAAATAGATATTTTTTCTAAAATAAATTTGAAAAAAATAATTTATAAAAAATTAAAAAAATCAGTTAATTAAATAAAAAACTCAAAACATATTTTTAAAATATTCAATGATAATTTTAACCACTCTTTATATAAATTTTTTCTAAAAACGTTATTCTCAAACATAATATTAATAGGGCCTAATTTTTTAAGGAGCATTATTATGCACACCGCACCAAATCATATTGGATAAAAAAAGTTAGGTTTATAACAAAAATAAAATTCAATAACGGTAGATAAAATTAACCTTACAATTTATTTCATATTTAAATTAAGAGAACCCACTTGGATTGTAACCTTAGGAAATTAAGCTATATTAATTTTATATAATGAGCTTGTGGATTATATTTTTTTTTTTTTCGGATGGTGTTATATTAACTATAAAGGGGTTTGGAATAAATTCGAAAAGTATAATATTAATCATATATAATTATATATCGAATGATTTTTGCGGATACCTTAATATTGCCACCGCTAGAAGAGAAAATATTATAAAATGGGGATATAAAAAATGAAATTATATGTATATTACCAAATTACTAACAAAAATGACAATAAGAAATGTTTATTATTGACATTATTAATGTTTTTTAAAAAACAATTTGATATCCTACGGTCTTTTTGAATGCAAATTATTTGTACGAAGTACACCTATTCTTCTAAATTTTGAAAGAATTTCATATTTAAAGTTTAATTTCATAACCTTTAATTAAATAAGATATTTGTCCATCCCATCAATTATTGAGTAAAATTTTCTCTTTTAAAATGAATATTTATTTGAATAATCTCTTGATAATATATTGTGTTCGGTCGCAAATCCTTTATCTTGATTGTACAGATTTTGTAGATTTATACAGTTCTGCTTTTCTTACAACGAGAAGTGATCTTAGATATTGTTAATAAATAAATATAGTAATAAAATCACATTCGTTTGAGAATAAAAAATTATATTTCACAATTTTTAAAAATATATATAATAATATATAAATTTATATTATTTTTTATAAATTTGTTTCAAATTAAAAATATTAAAAATTTAATATACATCGATGTAAAGTCATTGTTCTTTACACTCCTTAATTTAGGTACCTCCTTTTGCCGCTATGCTAGGGCCCAAGGAATCTCTAAAGATATGAAGGACGGTATGGAGTTGAGCATTTGCCATATATCGTACCCCAAAAATCCTTAGCCATTCAAAATGAATTGGAGTTTTTCTTTTTTTATTTTTTTTACTTTAATTGATTGGGATATTGTCTGCGAACTAGTAAACAAAAATCTGAATCATGGCTTCAATGAATCCAAGTGGACACTTAACTATATATATATATATCAATTAAAAACAAAATCAATGGTATATACCATTCTCATTTATTGCAAGTACTTCCCCATATCCACCGTCAATTTATTTTTAACCAACTTCTTAAGATTTCAACATTATCAATGATAAGACTTAAGACCCATAAAGAAAAAAAAAAGTTTTACATTAATTTCAGCTTAATTGGTATCGCTAAATTTAAGTATGTTTTCATTTTTCTAAAGAAAATTACTATCAAATCCGTCTAGCAATATTGTGGAGATGGATTCTCTTAGAGAGAATGATTATACATGATCAGAATATATTCGACAATCTTAATTGTATCTAAGAGAGTGTAGTTGAATTGACAAAAGACTATTTCAGCTTCACCAGATATCTCGAATTCGAATTTTAGATATGCAGTTATATTAAATATTTTCAAGGAAGTACTTTGCCGTTGATAACTTCCATTCCTCAACTCTCAGATCCTATAAATAGAATAAAGAGAAGGAAAGGAGATAATGTTGAAGATAATGAAGTTAAGTTGGTTTCATCAGTATGATGATCCCCTTCTTATATATTTCAATATTGTGAAACTGCTTTCTATCATATTATTAAATATTGCATATGGACATTGAAAACCTTGGATTTCTGATCTCATTGTCTCTTGACGTGCAATCCCATGTTGATAGGATCATAAGTGATTGCTGTGATCTCATGGTCTCTTGACATGCAATCCCATGTTGATAGGATCGCAAGTGATCGTCGTGAGCATACAATTTATCTCTCTTTTAGTGATCTCTTGTGTAATTGGTTTGCTGTGATTGATGGGTATGAGATCTGCTGACGTGTTAGTCTTTTTATATGGAGGTAATATCATAATTCTTCCCAACAAGAATCAATCATTTATGTTCCACTTGATGTATTTTTATTGGTTGGTAAGGTGGTAAACATCGCTGCAACTGTGAATCAATGCTTTTTTGAATTTTAAATTTTAACTCTTTGTGAATCATTCCTAGTGGTTAATAAGCTTTTAATCATGGCTCTTTGCCTTTTCTAGCCTTTAAGTATTTTATCGATTGGCTTTTCATCACTTTTGCCCCATTCTACTTATAGATTTTTCTTCTATATTGTCTTTGATTTCTTCTAGAGATTTCGCCCTTGCTAGATTTTGTTTTTGCTATCAACATGAGTCTTTCGAATAAGTAATCTATTCCTTTTTCTTCCGCTTCTTCTTTTCTTCTCTATTATTTTATTTTTTGTTTCTGATTTGTGTCATGCTATCTTTGTTGTGTGCTTGGTTTTGTAAAATCATAAGGTAATAGGGAAGTAAGGGATTGAGAGGGGTTTGATGAAGAATCAGAGTAGGTGCCTTTGATTAGAAAAGGACATAATGTGGGAGCTTCTAGTTCTAGTAGGACCGATAATCACCCAACAATAGAAATACCTTTGAATGTATTAAGGGGATTGTCTTTTTAGCCCTATTATTCTACTTCTGCCCTTCCTGAATTACCATTCGTGCTACCAATTACTGACAATGTTCCAACCTTACCTATTCCCTCAACTAAAATGAAAACTTGGAAGATCTCATTAGGAGAGTATAAAATTAAGAGTGATAACTTGCCAGCATTGAGAGCAGAGTATATGGTTCCTGATACATATTCTTTAGCTACTGCTAGGGATTTAGGGATTAATGTTTTAGATTTAGAGGGTAGGATGGGTGTGTACTAGGAGAGTATATGGTCGGGCCTATGATTTCCTTAGGATCAGTGGACTAAGGTCCTTCTCTCTAGTCGTTTACTTATCCAAATGATGCTGGTGCTTTGAGAGACGAACTCAACCAGGGTTATCACTCTCAGTATCTATATACATATCATATCATATTTCATTCCCTGAGAGACGAACTCGGCCAGGGTATCTTATCAATTCATCCATAATCATAAAATTATTACCGGTGTACACACGGTCCTGATATAACCCATCAAGTAGCATGTTCTGTGATAGTTCTCATCCCAACAATTACATCAAATATCACATCACAGTCTCACCCAATTATATCTCTAGCAAATCATATTCAAGCATATAATAATAATAATAATAATAATAATAATAATAATAATATATTATTATTATTTAATATTAATTAGCATGTCACAAAAAAATTTAGGAGAGAGAGATAGTATATTATAAAATCATATGATATTAACTTATAGATTATATTAATATAAGATCAAGAATAAATTCTAAGTCTAGACTCTTCTAAGATTTCACTGCAAAAATTTTTATTCAAAATTTAATATAATTTCTACAAAAAATTTAGCAGCACCTCCTTTAAAACTAGACAACACTTCGCTTACGAGTCATAATCCTATAAAATATATCATCATCATCTCAACATAGTCAATTACAATCTAGATCTCCAATTTGTTATATATCCGATCAACATACATAATCAACTCAATAATCCATAATTCAACTTTATTAATAACCACCTCATAATTCTATTATAATGTCTAAATATATTCACCAATAATTCTCATAATCATACAATACATCAAATTACTCAATAAAATAAATTTATCACATTAATTAAATAATATACTTAAATTTCACAAATAAATTCATATCTCATTATCTAAAAATGGCACGAAGATGTGATTGGTACCAGATGACTTAATTTAACGAGCTGGAGATTCTTCCCAAAAATGTCTAGTCGGTGGTTAACGGACTCCGGTGACCGAAAAATTTCCAACAACAACGGAATAACGATCAGAGGGTAACAACAGCTTCCTTAGCATGTGGGGAGTACAAAAGTACAAGTCTTATGTCTTAAAAGTGACCAGAAATGCCTAAATCTATAAAAAAATTTACGGCTTCGGCGAAAAAATCCAAACTTCGATCAAGCTTCAAACTACGATGTCCGGATCTTCAAAGGTCCAGTTTAAGGTTTTGGATCTCCTGAACTTATTTCCAATGTCAGAATGGTGAAAAGAGGCTGGGAAGGTGGATAATCGATAGGGGTAGCCTGACTCCTAAAAATTTTCTAGCCATTTCCTGTGAATCTGGCCAGATTTCTAAAAATATGACATTACCAAAGTGTTGAGAAGGTCAAAATCTACTTGCATCCCAAATTTTGAGTTGATCGGAGGTCGTTTGAGTGGTAATAAAAAATGGAGATAGTGGTGGAATATTGAAAAAGAGAATAAAAGAGAGAGAGAGCTGAATGAGATAGAGGGCTAGCACCATATTTATAATCAGTGACATTTTCGTAATTTATATATCAACTCTCAAATTTTACGAAATTTTATCTTCGAAAATAATTAAATCATGTATAATGAAAATCAATGGTATTACAAGCTTGTTAGGAAATTATACAATGTGCCGCTGAATCAATTGACACATAATCGTAGGTTACTGATAACCACTATTATGTATGTTTGCAAGGGTTGGTCATTCCTATTTCGCTCAACCTTTTTCAGCATTTGGTATTCTTGAGCTGTAAGTTAAAGCATTACTACTTTACTACCTGGCCTGAGTTGGGTTTGTTCTATAACCTCCTTTGGTCATGTCTTGATTGGAAAAAGAGATTATTTTTCATAGGTAACCTAAAAAGATGGAGTCTCTAACTTGTGACAAGATCGATGCTTGAAACTAGTGAACCTTCTGCTAAGACAGTTGCAGAGTCTCTTACTAAGTGGCGTGATTCCTTCCGTATGGATGAGGTCTTTGCTAACTTTCAATATGCATTATTTGTACGCCACAAGGGTAAGGATAGTGTGGCCTCTATTGAAAAAGCAGTCACATGTTACAATCTGTTGAAAGCTTGCTAGCTGTCTACCGACTTGGAAGCAAGGAAAAGCTTAATTAGTCTATATGAGTTGAAAATGGCTAATTTGCTATTGTCTATAAAGGTATAGTTATATATATATATATAGTCTCTCCATCTCTTTTTTAGATTGACTTTTGGCGTTTTGTTGAATTAGATTGCCCAATTGGGATTTGCCAATTTTGAATGTCTAGACACTTTGGGGAAAGAACATGAGGGCCTTATTAAGCCAAACTGTTCGCTGAGAAGGTTTTGTTCAATGAGACTCTTAAGAAGAAAAAGATTGAATGGTAATCTCTTTTTCCTTTGTAAGATAGGGAATATTGCCTGTCTTCTTTCTCTGTAGGCAAAGTTTTGTGCTTTTCTCTTGTTTCTAAGGTTGAACGAGCCATACTAGGAATCCTTAGCTCTGAGATATCACTATTTGCATGCATGGTTTCTTCCAGTTAGATATGTTATCTAGCTCTTAGTATGAGGTCGGTGAAGGACCTTGGTTTGTCTAGGTTTAAGGAATTGTAAAATAGCTTCGGCGTTGTGCTTGTTATGAAGGCTCTGATGGAGATGCTATGATCTAGTTCCTCCATCATGAAAACTTTTTTATTGAATGTATCCACGTATTCTTTGAAGGTTTCCTCTCTGTATTGATGCATTTTCTACAGATCACTAGACACCTTTCTCATTTTAAGGCTATTAACAAATTTGATGTTGAACATTTTTGCCATTTACTGGAAGGAATGGATGCATCCAAGTTTCATGCTCTGATACCATTGTTGTGTCAGTCTTACCAAATTGGTAGGAAAGACTTTGCATAAGACAGAGTCCTGGTTGGTATACAGGTTCATTATTGTTCTAAACTGGACCGCATGCTACAGGACTCCTCTAAATCATCATAAGTTGGCAGCCGAGGAAGTTTTAGGTCACGATAAGGTTCTTAAAGAATGTGATTTGCCATAAGTGAGGTGTGCCTAAGGTTGTAATCAAAATCATGGGTTTGGGTGTTTCAGGAATTTTTTATGAGCGTAGGGGTATGGAAAATTGGTTTTCTAAGTTATTTGGTATGGAAGTTTGACCTTTGTCATCTTTCTTTTTTCTTCCATTCCTCTATTTCTCTATAGATTTCTTTCATTTCTTTGACTATTGTTTTGAACTCATCAATGTGACAAAGTCTTTATGTTCTTCATTTTCAATGTCAGCACGCTTTAGGCTTTCATCTCCCATTCATCATGCAAGTAGGTGGGTATCATGGTTTCACCAATGAAGGCTAATCGTGAACTCGTTCCAGGTGTTTGATTTATAAGTGGGTTTTTTTCTTTGTCGTTCCCCCCTTCTGTCATAGGATCTATGCTCACCATACTAATGATAACTTCTAGTCCTCAACTCTCAGATCCTATAAACAAAATGAAGTTAAAATGGATGCTGGGGGATATTCGGCATTCCCAGTCTAATGACGAAGTCAATAACTTGGGGGAGAAGTTAAAGAGAAGGAAAAGAGATAATATTAAAGATAATTAACTTAAGTTGGTTTTACTTGCATAGAGATCCCCTTCTTATAGGATTTTAATGTTATTTTACTTTTTTTATCCTTGAGTCACTGTTGATTGAAAGTATTGAGCAGCCCAGATCAGAAGTCCTCTGGCCGATGCTATCATTCTATCACATCATAGTAGATTGCGACCATTTCTTACTATTCACACCTACCTCCAAGTGCCTTATTTAGTCGTTAGGCATTTATTGCTCTGAAATTGCTTTCTATTATATTATTAAATGTTGTGTATGGTACATTGAAAACCTTGGGTTTCTGACCTCACGGTCTCTTGACATGCGATCCCATAGTGATGGGATTGCAAGTGCTCGCCATGAGCACACAGTTGATTTTTCTCTTTTAAAGATCTCTCATGTAATTGGTTTGTTGCGATATGGCGGACATAAGATCTACTAATGTGTTAATATTTTTATATGGAGGTGATACTAGCCACCTTTCAAAATCCTATTTAATACAATTTGGATTAGTTCTACTAACTTTGAATACTAGACAAAAAAAGCCTTCATTGTTACATACTTTTCCAACACACTGTATATTATTTACAAATATTAGTAACTGTGATCAGTCTTATGCTGCTTCTTACGTAGATGTATACGTTGAGTATATAAAAATAGAAAAGGTAATTAAATTGTGTTAAAGAAGTTGGATATGTTTGTTTGATTGCTCAATTTAAGTAAAATGAGTAAGGTATAAAAGTAATAACTCTATCTTCAACTTATGTTCTTGTAAGACCGAGAAATTGTTAGAATGACCAGCTAGAGGGACTCCGACTTGACCACTCTAATATTTAAGTCAAAGACAAGAAGATGAAGGAAAATAAAAGAATAAATAGTTGAAGTATTTAGAGTTAAGTTAGTTCATACCTTGCGACTTTGGCATTTTATAGTTCCTCCTCATTAATAGTCTCATCACATCAAATCATTTCATCCTTAATGCTAGCTTTTAGTAAGCTTTAGATGATTTGATAGGTTAGGCTTTTACTTATCGTCCAAACAAGCCATCACGCGTCATACTTAAGCTATTTATGTATTTAATGTATCTCACTTATTGTTGTCAAGCTTATCAAATGCTATGTACGGATACCTCGATTAATGGGTCTTTGTGCTTTTTGAGATCTCCCATCGGCTGATAGTGGTCCTTAAAATTGTGAGGCGATCGCTCTAAGCCATATGATCTCCCTTTCTTCACACCTGGTGAGATAATTCTACTATGTCTATAGCTTCATTATTCACTATTATGATCTTCATCACTTATGTATGATTCAGCTGGTAATATCCTATATGTACTCGATCTTCGATCTCCTGTTATAAAAAAGTAATTAAACTATTAGGTTAGCACCAAACAAGGATACAGCCGTAATTGTGTGATTTGGAGGAGTAGAAGCAGAGAAAAGGTGGTAATATTGAGCAAGTAAATGCACTAGCTGAATTGCACCTCAAAAAGCAAAGCCACAACGTCACATTAATTATCATTTAATTAGATGGTAATTTTTGAGTAAATGCTTAAACTCATAATTATATATACCTACTTAAAATGCATACATTTGGATTTACAATTTAAGAGAATGTAAATGAATTGATACGAGACTTTTTCAGCTAAATTAGAAGTTTTGAATTCGAATTCTAAGTGTGCAGCTAACTTAAAACCCTTGAAAAGTAATTCATTGTCTAAATCATTACCAAAACATTCTGAATGCCAAGTTAAAAACAAAAAAATGCATAAATTTGAGTAAGCCTCTTTAACTTCATGGATTATGAGCATATTTGAGATTTACTAATTCTAATATATACTTAAACGCTCTATTATATAAAAAATTATATGTGATCCAGTTAGATTGGAAATTTTAAGAATTTTTAAAGTAATTCATACTTGACTTGACTTGACCCATTGATTCTTTAAACATAAAAAGAACTCTTTCATCTTAATATATTCAAAACTAACTTGGTGATGCCTTGGTGTTTTCAACACGATTCTTTCTTTTATATATGATTTTTTTTTTTTTCAATTCATTGATGAATTGCACAAGACTTAACTGATTCTAGTTCAAAAAAAAAAAATTATGAAACAAATCAATCACATACGTAAAGTTGTTATTATTATTATTAGACATGTTACAATTGATAAATCTGTTTTATTTGATTAAAAAAATAATTAAACAATGTCTCAAATTAATATTTCTGATTTATTTCTCTTGGCGGCGTTGGATTGGGGTGTTAGGGTTGTTCACGTATATCGTGAGACGAATAGAATTATTGATGTGGTTGCTAGTCTGGATTATGGCCTTGAAAATGGATTGCATTATTGGCGGGAGCCTCCGCCAGAGATTCTTCAAATGCTTCTTATGATTGTATAAGAACTGCATGGTCTTGTAGTGTTATTGTTTAATTTGAGTATTTCGCACCCTCTCCCTCCGTTTTCAAAAAAAAAAAAAATTGAATAGCTTCAATTTGACATTAATAATATAAATAGTGTCAATTTTTATCATTATATTGTAAATTTAATATTAAAGTTCAATAATTTTTTTTCCATAAAGATAATACCGCAGCTAAAAGATGTCACATTATTATTTTTATTGGAAAATGGACTTTAGTATTAAATTGTAATATTTTTTTAAATTTTAATTAATTTACTATAATTAAAAATTTTGATACTAATTTACAATTTATTTAAAAAAAAAAAAAAAGACTCGCTGACATATAGTTGAACTTTGTAACACAACCGGGCAAATTTTTTTTTTCTTTACCATTCCAAAGGCGACGAAGTATATAATAGAAATAGCTATTTTTATATATAAAAATATCAATTAAAGACATATTAACTAACTTCGTTGGATATTGAGCTCGTGGAGTTTCACCAAACCTAATATTGTATTTATTTAATAATTTTCTGAATTATGGAGAATGTAATCTTGAGAAATATTAGCCATGTTATCTATATCATTTTTTTTCATTCTTTGTCATCTGAATAAAGATAATGATGAGATTGAAAAGATTAAAACTTTTAAAATTAAACAAGAAAAGATAAAATGAAAGATAATAAAAAATTAATAAAAATATTGGAATAGTTAATTATTTATTTATTTTGATGATTTCTATCTAATTAATCTTTAATAAAAAAAAGAGTATTAAAAAAAATCATTTACCGAAACAAATTTGCTTATCATCTATCTCAAACTAAAATTAAAAATAATCAGAATTTAAAACTTATATAAAAATCAGAGAATAAAATTTTAAAATTGAATAAAAAAAATAATTCTCTTATAAAATATTATGGAAGTTTCCAATTTAAATTTCACTATTTATTAATATCAGTATCAATTTGTTATTTTTACAGTGGATATAAAAAAAATATTTATTTACCTAACAATTAAAACTAAGTAAATTGAACTATTTCGTATTCCGTTCCATATGAAGAAAACACGGCACTCTACTGTGTATACCGAGCGCGCTCTGTTCCAGTGGAAGCAGGAACCATCCTTCACGGCGCCGTTCTGTTGAATCCCAAACGCAAACTCCCTCTCCTTCGTCCTCTTCCCAATTGCCGTTGCTTTGTTAGGGCTTCTTCAAATTCACAGGTACATTGCGCATCTCTTTCTTGCTTTGTTCTCTTGCTTTCATATTCCGTTTAATATGCCTTTTCCCCCTCTGAATTTAAGGGACGATACCGAGGACCCAAGCCGAGGAGAAATTTAGTGGCAGATTGGGTTTCGAACAATGACGACACCGTTCTCAGCTTGCCGATATGCGTTGGAGGGGCTTCTTTGTTGGCTGTTCACTTCAATCGCACCGTCTCTAGTATAGCTCCAGTTGCCGATGCCAGTAGATAATTTGCTCCTTTTTTATTTTGATTGGATGCTGTTTTTTGTTTTTCTTTTCTTCCATTTGACTACTAGTGCTGTGGCTTCAGCTCAATTCTTGTTTTTAATTTGCAGCTGATGTATTGATTGCTACTATTCATGCTTTATTGTGCTGGAAATTAGGTCATTATATTTTTTTAACATATCTGCTACTGCAGTGATTCATCCCTGATTTAAAATCATTGTGCACGTTATCATTTATGTACAATCGCCTCTACCATTTTGAGCCATTATAATCCTAGTGGCATAAGATGTTCAAGCTATTGATGCTGTCTTTTTCAATTTGGCAGTTCACAGTCTAGAGCTGATTTATTGACACTCGGGTTGGCTGTGACCAATATATTAACTGGTCTTGTGTGGCTCACTATAAGGCCAAAGACAATATATCCGGTGAGGAATTTTCTGACTTCCTTTCGTGGTTATGTTTCCACAAAGTGCTTAATGATGCTTAAATATAATTCTTCCTTTTAGGTTAATCTTCAAGGTGTAGACTGTCAGAATATATCTTCTCACCTCCCTGATTATGTGGTTTCTGAGTTATTATGGTATTGCTTACTAAATTCCACTTTTCCACTTGCTTGTTCACAACTGAAATTTTTTTGATATCCATGTATAATCTAAAATGTTACTCAACTAGCCTGCCATGAGAATGAATATGAATAAAATAGATAGATGAAAATGTACTGCATACTTGGTATCATGGTCTTTCTTTACTTTTTAATATTTGATTAAACTTTTGCAGGTTTTGGAGGATAGTAATTTATTCTCCAAAGCCATACATCTACATTCAATGGGATTGGCTAAGAATTCTTTTCATCCACCCAAAAAGGGGAAAAATATAAATTAATAAATTATGTTAAGGTATTATTTTTGTTTTTGCCCCCTTCACTTTCTTTGAGAGGGTGATAGATACGCTGTTTGCCATTACACTGATATGAACATGTATGGATTCATGCAAATCACAATCAAATACTCTTGTATTAATTCAAACTTGGAAGGAAATTACAAGTTGATTTCAGAGAGCTTGTTCTAATCTCTCGTTAGACATGAAGTCTGAGTTAGCAAAAACAGAATCCCCTCCCAGTAGCAAAAGCAAAAATATATAGACACTAAACCTGCTGCCCAAGTAACAGCATAACAACAGCAGACTAACACACTTCCTCCCTGCAACAACAGCGCATAGCCACCACAAAACGAAATGACTAGATGACAAAAATAACAAAACAGCTCAAGCAACCACTTACCAAAGCCCTATTACAGCCAAACAAAAGAGATCCCAGCCCACTACTTTAGCCTTATTTCTTCTAACATAGTTGTAGCGGACTGAGTGCTTAACATACTCATTGCTCTTGCTCTTGTTTCTCACCTTAGGGCATGGGAATCCCTGTCAGCTGTTACATGCTGCAAGTCTCTGGTTGTTGTTTACAATGGTATTCGTATTCTACAAATTGGTGTGGCTGCTGAATCTCCCAACAACAATGAAGCATTGGCTGTGGATACTGCCAAATTGATGCAAGGATCTCTATATCAAGCTGTTAAGAAATCTGGAGCTGGTAAGTAGCAGGATTTGATGACATTAAACTCATTTCATTGCTGTTTCATGATTTCATGTTATTACTTGCTGAAAAAATAGTTTGTAGAAGAGATGTTTGTTATTCATCTTTTTACAGAGAGCTATTTGGCTAGCCTTTCTCTCTATCCTGGAAGGTCTGAGACAATGTAGTTAAAAGCGATAGGCGTACTCAGGGCGATATATCTTTGTATCGCCTTGAAGCGCAAAGCGCAAGAAAAGCGCTCGCCTAAATAAAGCAAAACACTAAAGTTGTAGCATAATTTATTAGCAATATAATATAATATACTAAAAATATAAATCATAAATATTAGCGAATATAATCAAGTAACAATTAAAACTTATGAAAGGTCACTTCACATAAAAAAAAAAAAGAAAATCAATATAATTACGTAGAAATCTAGTATTTAAAGCTAATGATAGCAAATTAATAGTGTGTCATAATAGGCTTACAACCACTAACTTTTATCTATTGAAATAAAAACCCTAATTTATCGCCTTTTAAAAGAAGCGCATTTTAATGTATATAAAACGATATATCTCTTTTAAAAGAAGTGCATTTTAATGTATATAAAACGATAGATCCATTTTTCGCTTCGCCTGAGCATTTAAGCACACAAGGCGAGCGCTTTTGACTATACTGGTCTAAGATGCCTTTTTTTCCATCAAATACGCAGGTGATGGTTCTTTGTTTTCTCCAAATAATTATAAAATGATATTCTTTGCCTTTCTACTTGAGGTCTAATACATCCACTTTACATTTCAAGAACAAAGCATCCGACAATCATTTTTCTCAATTGATTATTGTTTTTTGCTTATTCTATTTGTAGTGGATGCTTGTGGCAAAGCTACCTTTGTTTCATTTTTCTAAATTGAATGCCACATTATATTATCGCTTTCAAAATTTAAGAAAAAATAGTTTCATGCGAAGTATGATGCTACATTCTGAAAATTAACTTGATGCTTGTGGTAAAGATACCTTTCCTTTGTTCCTCTACGTAGGCATCTTTAAAAATTTTATGATAGCTCTATTGAGCTTTCCTTTTTTTATTTTTTTAATCAAATTCCTGTGGTCGGATTTCTTTCATATGGCTCTTAAAATCTTCTTTCATACATTATGGGCAATGTTAAAGAAAAAAAAAAGCTTTTACTCATAAGAAGATAAAAGCTTTTTTTCCCCTCCTATGAGAGAGTGTTGTGCCTGATCTTTATGTATGCATTTGGACCTACTTGCTGCATGTTGAAGCCTAGAAGATTTTTTGTTTGAATCTGCAAAGAGTTTGTTATTGCACTTCAGGACCAGCTGGACATGAATTATGAAATTTATTTGAGTAGCTACTCTTGCTTCCATGTCATTGGAGATAAGGTTGATATCTTGTATGGAAGACCATTTTCACACCATTCCACACCTCAACTTACTTATATTTGTATTAAAAACACTTGCTACAAAATTGATTTTACTTCGATGTTTCACTATTTTTCTACTTTTATATTGTTATTTTTTTTTTCTTTTTGATGCTTTTGACCGGATTAAAAATAACCATGTTGAGATCCCCAAAAGTTTTTTAAATGAATGAAAACATTAGTTTAAGTGTGTAATGGGTCCAAAAAGGAAAGCTCAGAGTGCCAATAGACCAATATGATAAAATTTAGGGGCATCTATGTGTATTAGGCTGTGAAATCGTCATCCATATCTTCATTTTGGTAAAAGCTAGTCTGTGTGTGTTTTGTACTTTTGCATCTTGAAGATTTTTCTTACCATTCTTGCTGAAACAATATCACAATCTGCTAGGCAGTAATCTTGCAGCCAATTGGAGATAATGGAATTGCAATAATTGGTGGCAACACAATCAGGGGTTTTACAACTTCTGACCAGGTTTTTCTTCCTCTTATCTTTGATTATGTCAAGACTCACGATCTCTGGCTCTCCATGCCACATTTCTCTAACTCTCTCTCTCTCTTTTTCTTTTTCCTTGTTGACATCAATGTTTCTCATTTCCCTGATGGATTCCCCATGAACATTATCCAATGTTCAAATTGCACAAGAGAGTATGTTAAATGTAGTTTTTTTTTCCCCTCCAATTCTATTTTCAGGCATGGATCACATTGGGGAGAAAGTTGATGCAACACTAACAAAACATGTAATCAACAACACATTTGAAGTACAAGATAGAATTTGAAACTGAGTTATCTGGTACTATTTGAACTCCATATGCAAAATATCTGTCATTCCTTTTTGAGGTTAGTTTCAATTTAGTCCTAACATCCTTTTTTCTTAATGATATCATTGTTCTCTCTATAGCATAAATTGACATAGCGTCCACACTAGCTTTGCCCCATTTATTTTTTTGCAAAAATTGTTATTTACTCTTGCTTTGAGGAACTCAATGGCTATATTTTGTTGACTTCAAAATCATATGTGAAATCTTATGTTTGATATCATCCTTGATAACCATGCCTAACAATTTATTGAAGTAGGGTAGTTATGGCATGTGTGGCACAATTTGAAACAAGCATGTTATCAAGATATCAACCACCTAGTTATGGGCTATATTTCTTGCAACTTGTAGAGGTGGCAAATGAATGGATGTGGGTTTGCTATTGAGCTTGAGTCATCTTTACTCCACCTTTTTTGCAACAAACCCTGGGGTGGCATAGGGGCAGGGCAAAGCATATTTGACCTAATCTTACTATCTGCAATGGATATCGGTTATGAAGTTATATAATATATAGGTACTCTCACCTATCCCAAGATATTTTCCTCTCCTCGTATCCTAGTAGGATTTTGGACTAAGTGCCTCTAAGTTGGGCACAAATGTGCCTAGTGTAAATGTATCTCTAGATACGTGACACTTGGACCTTCAGTTATCATAGCATAGTTGTTGGACATAACCAAATGTTTAACTTTTTAATGTTAATAGGAGGGAAATAGTGGGTGTAGTGTTGAATCTGATTACGAGCAAATATATTGTTCCATTTAGTTATTTGTCCTTCCTGGTGTAGTTTTATGTGGTGTAACAAGTGGCAATATCATATATAGTATTTAGTTGGAAAATTCATGTATAATATCTTGCCTTTACATGAAATAAAGACGTATATCATGTAGCATCTTGCTTGTTACTTGAAATGAAGACCTATATCATGTCCTCTAAATCTTAACTCATTGAAACTGTGTTAGAATTGAATTTCTCCGCTATAAGATTTAAAGGACATGATGTAGGTCTTCATTTCGTGGAAAAGCGAGATACTACATATGGATTTTGACCTCAATGAGGATAGCTACTTGAATCATGATGTACTACATATGAAGTATTAAAGTGCAAATTCTGACACCTTGAGTTCAACTATATTTTTATCTCATATTGTAGCTATATATTATAGCTTGAAGTTGCTCACTTGCTTCTTTTCTCGCTAGTTCCACTTGCTCACTTGTTTCTTTTCTAGCTGCTTCTACTTGTTTCATAAGCTCAAATATGTAAATAAACTTAAAAGAACTATATTTCAATGTTTTTATTTTTTCAAACTTACCAACAAAAATGTTCTATATATACTCAATGGAATTTTGTCCAATATCTTTCCATTCTTTGACTTGTAAAAGGCAATAACATCTATTAAGAACAGTTTGTCTTAAGAACCAAATAAATTTGTGAAATTATCACCAACAGGTTAATGGTCATCGTCGAATTCAATTGGAAGCTTTTGACCACTTTCTAGTACAATAAGTCTCATGCAACGTGTAGGTCCTCTTGTCTTTCTCTTCACAATGTTTTGAGATATTAATTTAAAATAAATAAAATAAATGATGATCATCAAATAATTAATCAACTATATATGGGATTACCTAAATTGGATATCATAAATTAAATTAGAAGAGACAAATCTGACTCATTATTCCAGGTCTCATGCTCTTTAACATTCTCATCACCCATTATCCTTGAATCGTTATCTCTGAAATCCTCATGGGTATTATTAGGTTAAATGTCATACTTATCCTGTAGAGTATATATGTCAATAGGTTTGGAACTGAATTTTCCATAACTAATAAGCATTTTTTATACATCTCCATCATAGTGAACTTGTACCAATGCATCAAAATCATTAAGAGTACTTGATGGATTTAGGTAATAAAATTTATCATCTCTCAAATCCACATTCTTTCTTTAGAGTGGCGAATTCATCAAAATATGTCACATAGTCAATATCAATATATTCCACTTTTGCTTTTCTATTTTCATCTCTCTACCATGTGAAAATGTGAAGTAATCTCCAAGGTTGTAAAAATCGGTCTGGTCATTGAACCGGGAAAGCCAGCGGGTCATGGGTTTAAGGTCGAACCGGGGTCGAACCGGTAGTATTTTCATAAAATATAACATGTCTCATATATAATAAAATATAATGTCTCATACATAATAAAAATAGAGAATAAGTTGGAAATTTTTTCTAATGTACAAGAATAATATAACATGTCTAATATTTTCTTTTTTATTTTTTTTAAAAATCATATTTCATATATTTGTATAACTAAATATTTAATTAATTATTAAATGTAAATATAATTTATAACTTCAAAATACAATCAGCCAAAATTTTTAAATTGTAAAAGAAAAATAATATAAAAAAGAAAAAGAAAATGTAAAAATAAGTGAACAATCTCATTTTAAAAAAAAGTAATAATGAAGATAACATATCATTTTATAAATAATGGTAAATTAATTGTTTAAAAATATATTTATTTTGACCAATTTAATTAGTTTATAGTTAATTCATCTAGTTTTAAGGTCAATTTTTTTGTTGAACTGGCTAGATTGGACCAAATTTAATAATTAAATTTTTTTTTGCAAAAGATTAAAAAAATAAAGGAAAACCGGTTGAACCGGCTGGTTTTTCCGGTTGAAGGCCGGGTCGCCAGTTTTCCCGGTTGAACCGGCCGGATCACCGGTTTTTTCACTGGGTTGTTTCTACCCCGATTTTAGGAGTGAAAACCGCCCGGCCTAAGGGCCGATTTCCAGTTTTTCCGGTTAAACCGGCCGGACCAGTCCGGTCCGATTTTTACAACCATGGAAAAGACACAACTGATCCCAAATGAGACAATATATATATATATATATATATATATATATATATATATATATATATATATATATATTTTAACATCAACAAATGAGAAATTGCCAATAATGTGACTTGCTCAAATTTCAATTCCAGTTTGATGATTCCCACAAGAGACAGCAGTTACTACACTTTCCAAATCAACCTCCACCACTGACAATTCCGCAATTTCAACCATGAAGACTCCTTTTCAATGTCAATCTCTCTCCTAACTTTTTTCTTCTATATATCTTCCTTTAAATCCATTTTGAGTATCAGAATTTTCTGATAATCTCATATATAGTTTATTTTTTATTTGAGAAACACAAAAACAAATTTTCTAATAAAAATTGCAGATTGTGTTTATACCCATAAAATTATTTGTTGATCCGACTCACATAAGAATAATATAATTGTATTTATTATAATTACTTGTTAATAATTTTTAAAATATATACATATTCGACATATATTTTTAATATTTATATATTATATATATATTTTATTCATAATTTTTAAATGTATATTCAAATTAGAGTATACGATACATTATATATACATACAATATATGCATATATATATAAAAAAAATACATACATTATATATACATAAAATATAAATACAATATAATTTGCATATATTTTTTATTTACATTTAATAATTTGAGTAATATATATATATATATATATATATATACATTAAATATATTTTTTTTGATAAAATTTAATAAATAATAATTTTTTTAGTAAATGTTATTATTGTATGTATAAAATACATTCTTAATAATATGAATAAGAACTTCCAAAATAATATTAATAAAAAATAATATCCCAAGATTGTATTGGTCTCCTCCACAATGCAATGGGTTTCTCGTGAAGAGCTGCTTCACCTCTTTATGCTGCTCTAATATTTACATAATGGTTTGCACTATTGGTATTTTTAAAGGAAGAGAAATAATTCTTTTCAATAATTTGGTGGCGAACACTTGAAACCAGGAATTGCAAGAAGCAATTTAAAATTCATTTTAGTTTTTAACAAAATTCCCAATCTCAAAATCAAAACATTTAAACTGTCACTGCACAAATGGATAAACATATAAAAAATGTAAACAAAACAACGTATAAAAATTGAGCCTGAAACTTCAACTCCCCGTGTGAAGGAAATGACCAAAATAAGTTTGTGAAAATAGCTCCAATTGAACCCAATTAAGACTTGATTTTATAAGAACAATAACATCCTTTTACATTTTACAACCAACCCTTGCAACAAAATGATACTCAAGCTTGATCCTGTGATCCCAAAGCTAATACAATAAAAAAAATAAGAAAATATTAACAATCAATAAACCCAATAAATGCTAAACTGAAACTTTTTTATATGAACTTCATACATAACATAACATATATTGTATATGCAAAATATATGGTACAAAAATGTAAGGATATACACATAAATAATAATAAAAAAATAAGTAACATATTGGGGACGGATCCATAATTTCTCTTATGTGGGGGCAAAGTTAATTTAATAGATAACAAATTAAAATTTATATACAGATTAATTCTTTACGGTGTTTAGGGGATAAAATATGTTTAGGAAAAAATAAATTATAGTTATTTTTTTTATCTATTTCTAATTATATTATGATATTTTTCAATAGATTCGTTAAAATTCTTAACCTTATTTAGAAATACGGAAAAAAATAATTGGCTTATTAAATTATTTATCGAACCATAAAAAATATTCAATAAAAAAATAGAAATAAATCCATTATCTGTTTTAAGTCAAATAATACGTAGAGTAACTAAAAACATTTAAAAATCAGGAAAATCCTTTTTTTTTTCACATCCGATATCATTAGATAAAAATTCAAAAATAAAAAGAGTAACAAATAATATAACCGATATATAAAAAAATTTAAGTTACTATGTAATGTAATCAATAGAAAATTTTTAGTCATTAAAAAAAATTAGCTCCAATTAGCTCAATTAGTATATCTATGATTAAATAATCATGATAAAGGTGAGATGTCATAATTTCAACACTTAATCCCTAATGTACTCAAAAAAATATCTTATAATTTTTCATAGTCAAAAGATTATTTCAAGAAGATATGATAAGCAATATTGAAGTAAATATTGAATTAAATTTGAAAAAATAAACAGAATTAAAAGATAAATATCAATCCTCAAATAATTAAATATTTACAATTCACATACTAATAAATATAAAATCACCCGGCATTAAATAATATGTAATATAAAAAGAGCCAAAAATAATATTTTTTTTTTGTATTTTGTAATAACTTACTACATAAATACTTTTCTAAATGGGGACAAAATATTAATATATAAAAAAAAAATTAGGAACTAAATTGAATAATAGGAAACATTTAAAGGGGCATGAGGGCAATTTGCCCCCATTGCCCTTACAGTGTATCCATCCCTGTAATATATATCTTTGGTTCTTCTAATTTGTTGCCAGACTCGACTACTATAATTTTTTATGTTTGACATCTCTTCGAGCCAAACCAACAATATTACCAGAAGTTATATTAATATTAAATCTCTTCCTAAATCCACCAATATGAACATTCTCACTGGATAAAAAATGTTTGCTCCATGCAACTAGTTGATTCAGACCCATAGAAATGTATTCTTAATCATCTCTAGCATCATTGTAAAGTATTGTATTAGGTTTCATAGCCATTATTATAATTTACATTTAGAAGTCCAACAAAATCATATCACTTCAAAATTAACAAGCCAAAGTTAATATTTTGCTCTTATTATAAAAACAATAACTGAGAGTGTAGAAACATAAAAAATCTAACGCCAATAATTTGGTTAGCATTTAACATTTTAACTATTGTCCATTTTAAATAATAATCCACATTCACTTTTGAAAGCAATGATATTCTTCGAGAACATTAACCAAGCAATAAACATTTTTCTAAATGGCTTTGTGTTTTGCATGCAACTCCCAACTGAAACAAATTAATTATCCCTTGAGCAATTTTTTTTAAAATGAAAATCATCAATAAAACCCATAAGAAATTGATAATAAAAACCCGCATGTATCAAAACCGATTATTGAAAAATATCTTCAAAATGAACTTGAAAAATCTCAAAATGAATGCAAAATTAACAAACAAACCTCATTATAAGGAAAAAAAAAAAAAATCATTGTGTGGAGTTCATTGCTACAACTTCCAACAAAGAGAAATCTGTAATAAACAAATCTTACAAATTCCTATAAATCCATAAACAAACGGACAATTTTCATGCATAATGACAAAGTATGTAATAGTGTAATGGAAAAAATGTTGGAAAACTAACCTCAAATTCTAGTTTGCCTCATATCACGGTTGAAAAGGTGCGGTAATAAACAGAACAAAACAATGCAATATATATTAAATCAAAACAATATATGTCCTTCTTTGTAGAAATACATTAAACAATGCAATATATATTTATTTTCGGCTTCATCAACGTAATCAATTTAAAACTCTCCAAAAACCAGAAAATAATTAAAAAGAAAAGAACTTTTTTTTTTTTTCTCAAATACGAATGGCCGGGAATTAGAAAGGAAAATATAATCTAATTCCTAAAAAAATAGCACTAAAACCGGTCGAAGATAGAAAGAAGTCCAAGGGAAGAAAAAATGTCACATTAAAAATAGAGCGTAAAATTGTTATTTAAAATAAAAAATTCCTAAAAAAGTGTAAAAAAAACCGAATGTTAAAAAGTCTATCTTATAATAAAAAGCGAAAATAGTGCACTTTCCTCAAATTTGAACAGCCTATTCTGATTACCATTTTTCCTCGCATTGTGAATCAAACACGAAACACCCACACCGAGTGCTCGACGAAATGCTAAAGTGGAGAAACTCCACGAGAACTTCTAAATCCACGGTCACAACTTAAGAGCTTACCTCTCCTCTCCGTCGATCCCCGAGGCTTCTCAATCGAATCTTCTGTGATTTAATTTCTGACGACCTTAAACCCAGAGAAAAGCTCAGCAATTGCAAGCATAAATCCGGGTAAAATGAAACTTTTGTTTTATATCAATTTAGTATTTTTGTAATTTTATTTCAAAACAATATTTTACAATAGAATTTATCTGATATATCTGATATGTACACCGGAAATAGATAAAAAAAATACTACATATTTTGGTATTTATATTGTTTAGATATATAATGGCATGTAACATATTATGATACATATATTTTCAGGATTAAGATCAAATAAATTATACCATAAATATTATTTTGAAATAAAATTAGAAAAATATGATTTGCTATCAAAATTTTGTTAAAAAAAATTTCATTTTACCCCATAAACCCCCAAGGGTTCCTAGAAAATCCAATGGAAGGTCATTAATTTCGGAAATTCAAGTTCTTGGGTCTAGAAGATCTCCACGATTGAGTAATAGGGCGGAGGTTTTTCGAATCGTAGGCGATCTTCAAGGCTTTCTTTGCTGGGGAACACTAGTGGCCATGATGGGTCGAAGAAAATCGGTGACATTAACTCAATGAAACTTAAGCGTTCTGCTTCTGTTAAATCGGCAGACGAAAAGGAGATTTTGTTGCAGAAGAGTTGTGACATCCAGTCAAAGAAATTTAAGTATTCTGCTTCAGTTAAATCAACAAATAATAAGGGAGCTTTGTGGAATAAGGTAAAATGGAAAGTTGATGTGGCCACCATGTAGGTGCATGAGATGCGAGTGTGCCGAAAAGTGAAATTAGGACTCAATGTTGTGCAAATGTTTTGGTTGTTATGGGAATTGAAGCAGTTAATAGGAGGGATGTTTGTCAAAGAAATCAAGGGACCAGGATTATTCGGAAAAGGAAGAGAGTCGAGGAAAGGATGGACAAGGGAGCAAGAAATGGCATTACAAAGAGCGTATATTCTGGCCAAGCCCACTCCAAATTTTTGGAAGCAGCTTGCTAAGCTGGTATTGTGCTATACTTAGGCTTTGTTGATTTCTTTATGATCATTTGTATGAAACTGCTCCTAAATCCTTGGATGGGCATGAAACCTGGGTAAAATAAATTTTTTTACCAAAACTTTGAAACTTGTATTAAAATGGTACTAAATTTTTGTTTTGTATTAATTTACAACTATATTTTTACAATTTTATTTCAGAATAGTATCAAATTTTTGTTTTGTATCGATTTAATACTTTTGTACAATTTTGTTTCAGATGAAAGTATTTATAATATTCACGGTAAAATTTGTTTTATATGGACACCAAAAATACTCGCATCATATCACTTCATATGTCATTTCAAATAAAAATATTATATATTATTAACTCATATGTCTAAAAACTAAAATATGTGACATTTTTTATTTGAAGTGACATAACATAGTATGACATGTATATTTTCGGTGTTCACATCAAACAAATTCTATTACAAATATTATACATACTTTTATCTGAAATAAAATTGTAAAAATGTGGTACTAAATTAATACAAAACAAAGATTTGATAACATTTTGAAACAAAATTGTAAAGATGTATTAAATTGATATAAAATAAAGATTTGGTGCTATTTTGGTACAAATGCAAAAGTTTTGGTAAAAAAAATTTATCTTACCCGCATGAACCTATTGCAAATCCCCTGCTCCCTTCTCCTTTCATGTGAACTAGCTTTTATATGTTTCTTCCATTTCAAATTTGAAAATGAAAAAGAAAAAATTACTCAGTAGCTGTCAGTATTGTGTTCCTGTTATTGCGGTAAATTTTCAATTTATATTATGCAATTAAAAGTAATAAATCCATGAAGAAGATAGTAAAAGTGAAATAGCTGGATTGACTAAGTATGTAAATTCTTTATAAAGTGCTGCATCTTTTATTATCATTGGACATGGCCATTCAGCTTAGCTTTGATAGTTACTAATCAATGAGTGAATGTAGGTCACAAGGGTATAGTTTTTTCTCTTGTTAGTATTCCTGGTTTATTTATATAATGTTTTATTTGAAGATGTCATTTTTAGCAAATTTCATGGCAGTCTCATCACTTTGTATTTATTTCCATTTGCTTATGACTCACACCATTGGCTGTTCAATAGAAGCAGTTAATTTGTAGAACTTCTTTTTGATGGGACTGTTTACTTGGACTCCATTCCGACTCCACCTTTTCTCCCTTTTTGATTTATGATATGATTGTATGACAGAAATATAAATATTAGTTGTAGAGCTATAGGATAGAGAAGCAATTTGTGAAAGAATCAGAATAGTTAATTTTCTGGTGAAGATATATTTCACACTACTTTATTCTTTCTGAAGATGAAAGTCAAAGCTCAAGCTCAGACGCAATTTTTTATTTAACCTTTTACAATCAGCGTTGATTTTCATTCCTTTTCCTGCATTCTAAATTGTTTTGAATTCCAACTATACTATGTTTTGTTTTTCGAATTATTTTTCAATTCTATAATGAATTATGATTTAGTTGCAACGTTTTGCAATCTCTAAGTTCGATCATTGAATTTTATCAAGAATGCCAAAGCCAAGTCCATTTGATAAATGAGCTTGCACAAGGAACTCCTTAAAGATATATTTTTGGTCTCATTCGGTTTTAGATTCTTTTTCATAATTATTCACTGCTTGACTTGTTCCTTCTAAAATCTAGTTTTTATTCCAGATTCCTATTGCAGTGTCTGGGTTGATACTTTAATGCTGAAGAAATGATATATACTTGCTTGATCAGTAAATAAAGTATGCTGGGTCAAAATAATCCCATGTATAATAGGCAAGTCTCAGACGGAATTTCATGTGGATCTTGATGCCTTGATATAATTTTTGTGTTGCTGTTGAAATTGGAAGTGTTATTTGTATCCTTTTACTTGTAGAGTTAGTTTCCACTTATTATATTTCCTTATATTATGAGTTGTAAGTTTCTTTTACATATAGAAAATATATTTCAGGTGCCCGGGAAGTCTGCGAAGGATTGCTTTGACAAAATTCACTCTGATCACATTACTCTTCCTCAACCATTGCCTCGGTCAACGGCAAAGAAAATAAACTCATCACCCCTTGGATGTTTTTCGCTCTCTGCAAGCAAATTGCTTGGCTCCTCCAGTGTGAAGGTTAAAAGGTTTCGTTGGATTAAGCAGAAGAGCCATGTTGCACAGAGAACTGTCAGACAGTTGCTGCAAAAGCATAACCGCATGAACCTGAATTATGAGGGAGACCTATTCTCTGTTCATGAACCCAATAACAAGTTCAAATGTGTCGGATCTTTTTAGTCCTCCAGTATTGAAGCGAGTGAAAAACAGTGCCTTGCATGAGAAATACATAGACCAGGATTGCAGAGAAGCTAAGAGAAAGGCAGCTTGTGCACGAGCTGGAAAGGAGAACAATGGCCAGGATAATATTCCGAAAACGGATATTGTTAGAGCTGAGAAAAATGCCTTGGTTTCTGATGCAATAGATGCTATTAACAAGCTGCTCCAACATCTGCAAACAAATCCCAGTGGCGATTCTACTCATTGTGATGGTGATGTTGACAATGATGAGGATGATGATGTAAGTGATGGTGGTTGGCTTTTTTTTTTTTTTAGAAATTGACTTGTAGGCATGTAGGATAATCCGCTGAGCTGAGATTTAGCATTTTACTGGGGCTAATTTAATCTGCCTTGTACAGTAGCTAATCCTTTGATCCTCAGTTTCAGAAATCTTAGACATGCAAATTTTATTTCCGATTCTTATTTTAGTTTATAGGATTCTGTCAGTTTTGTTTTGGTCAATAAAGAAAATGTTATAGCCATACAGAAATACAATCCATAGCGTCCTAAATAAGATGCTAATATGCTATCTCAGTTCCAGACAGATATTCCAATTCTAAGCATTTGAGTTATTACTACGATTGCTATACACTGACTGACCTTATCTTTTTATATGCAAAGCAATCCTTCCTAAAAAGTTTAGAACTTTGCTGATTGGAACACAATAAATCTCTTTCGTTATACGGCCAATATACTGTTGCAACCAAAGCCACCCTTCTCATCACTTATACCATTAAACTCGAATTTTTTCTCTCTTTTGAACCAGCTGATCTCCCTATTCCATATATGAAGTTCCCTATTAATGCTGCTGCCAAATCATTTTGGATATGCTAACATTCAAAAAAAGAAAAGAAAGGAAAGAAAAAAAAAAAAAAAAAAGAAGTAAAGCTCAAACAGATTCCTCATGATTATTACACAAACAGATGACTTCAATACCACCGAATTTAATAAAGAGAAATTTCAATTTTATTTGAACTGGTTGCATTAAGATTATGAAGTATCGGACTTAGTTAAATCTATTTAACCAAAATAAATAAAAAAATCTATATTTCAAAATTTATTATTTAGTAAAATACCCTTAGAAAATTTTGACTCTCGCTCAAATCTCAATAGAGCAAGGATAATGGTAGCCAGAAGGTGCATATTTTCAACTAATTTTCTCCATGTCTCTAAATTAAGTAAGATATTGTGGTTTCATGGAGATATATATATACTTCCTTTTCGAGCAGGAAATTAAGTTTCCATACGCATCACTGCTATCTAATCCCCGGATTAATCTAAGATGATTTTCGATCTCTGTCTCTCTCTCTCTATATATATATATAATTTAGGAAGCATTGAAATTATGAATGAATTTCGAAATTCATTTTCTTTGAGTAAGCATGAATTAACTTAATTTCTTGAACTGAAATTGAAATACATTTAATTGCTAGTTTGACAGTAACTCTAAGGAATAAAAATTGTTGACTTTTCTTAGACATTTCTCGCTAAATTCTTCTATGATTCTATGCTTTTTATTCATGTGTTGGATATTCTTCAAGATTTTAGGACAAAGCGTCACCGTCCTCTCCATTTGTTAATTTCAATTATTGGTTAAGCTTGTAAAGTTCTTTTCTTTTTTCTTTCCCCCCCTGAAAAGACATATCAGTAATCAGTATTATTAATTATCCCTAAATTCTGTACACTTATTCCACAAAAATTCCTAATCGATCTCCAAGAATTTAAATTAATATATTCTTATATATATTCAGACAGTATGGCCCATATGTAATTAAGATAATACCCTCTATAACGGGTTATAATGAGAACTGACAAAGGATATTATAATTAAACGAACATATTAATTATAAGAAAACATTGATTACAACTTCTCACTTGCAAAATTCCTTGAATTAGGCACAAATACAAGAAGTTCCGTCTATCTCTTCATGCTCCACGAAATTACCAAATTCATCAATTTTCCACTCTTGCCCTTCTACAGACATTTTCCTCCATAACCGGCACCTATAAATAATGCTTGCTTTATATCTTCAGGAGTTAATATTGTTCTCTGCTCAGCGGCCTAATTAATCATACGGACCCCAGTTAACGTATATAGTGGGGAAATTAAGTACCGAGTTAATATGATTAGTTAATTAATTACCTCTGAACAAGATGCTTGCATGGAAAAATCATTGAAGCAACTTATAACACACTGCTGAATCTCAAGGCCTAGTGCTTCTAATGTGTTAGCTGTTGACAACAATAATCCTGGCTTTGATGAACAGCATATATCGATCCGGGTATTGATCTCTTTCGTCCTCTCCACATGAAACTGATAAACCAATTATTGTAAAAAAAAAAAAATGCAATTAATTACTAACAATTGGGTACTTAATTATATGCAGTAATTTTTGAGATCTAATGATAAATAAATAATTTATGCAGTCAGCCACGATACCTTAGGAGAGTTTCTCACTAGTACTTCATTTGGCTTAATCTCCTTTAAGGTGTTCGTTAAGTTCGTCTCACTTAAACCCTTTTCACCTTCTTCTTCTTGCAACTTATTAATCCTATCAAGAAGTTCTTTCATGTAGTCTATCGTGTCTGCAAGAATTGAAGTTCTGTCCATCTGCTAAAGTCCACATTCTCTTGAATTATATATCAGTTATGAAGGACACAAGAGAAACAGCTAAAAAAGATGGCAACTTTATGAAAACGAATGCACATTTGACATTATTAGTCTAAATCTTTAAAGGAAAAAAAAAATTAAAGAAAGTGGATCATAGATTACCTTGCTGATCTTAGGGACTATTGATCTTAGCATGGAGAGGCGGTCATTCAAGCGCTTTCTTCTTCTTCTTTCTGCCATTAAATTCTTAGAAGGCTGCCCTTCTAACTTTTTAGACTTATACTTTCTGTTTTCTGCACATAAACCCACACTGAAAACACGAGCACCAGTACTATTCCTGCAATTAGCTTGTTGTTCCATCTCAAGTTTGCAGCTGTCGAAGCTGTGAGTTCCAAGCAGACCCAAATCTTCATCTTCAAGCAGTGATGGGTAAGGATGTTGATGGGTTGGAAAGGGATCAGATGGATGGTTATTGTTTGGATAATAGGTGTCAATCTCAGTAGTAAAGCCATCAAAGAAAGGATGAGTTTGGTGAGTGAAAGGGCAATCAAAGGAAGGTTCAGTTGGTGTGCAGGAGGAAGAAATTCCTATGAATGATGAACCATTTGCTGATCCTAAACTTGAGTTTTCATCCAAACAGTCCAAATTCCATCCATTGCAGAGTAAATCATTTCCCCAATTTTCCCTTCTTGGACCTTCAAGTAACTCTTCAATGAATCCATTCTGATGAGACAGCTCCATGTTTTCTCTCTCCACAGAAATAAAAAATAAAAAAAACCCCTAAAGAATATGATCTAAACTGGATGCTTAAGTTAAGAGCATAACTTTGCACCAACTGGCCATGGGAAGAATATATAAACACATATTATTTTAATAAAAATTCATTAATTAAACTAAATTATGCATAACAAGCAGAAAATTGGGGTGAAATGCCAATTTAGTTAAACTTGGTTTTTTAATATTATTAAGGGCGCAAATGTCCAAATAACAATGAGTCAATGGTTTAACAAAGAGAGTACGTATACCAATAATGAGAAATCTTTTTCTTTTTATACAAAAAATCTTTTTTTTTTCACCGTTAGATCATTTAGTAATCAAATAATTAAGCTGGTGGTATGTTATCGTTTACTATATTCTATTAGCAATATAGTTTACGGACTTCTCTTTATCAAATAACTTTTTGGATCACAAAGAGATAAAACAATATACAGCGAGACAGTGTTTAGTTTGGTACAATTATATATTTTAATTTATTTTTTAATTATTGAAAAAGCTATTAAATATTGATTAATAAAAACTAAAAAATCATACACCAATCTTCTTTTTCTTTTTTTTTTTTTAAAAAAAAATCCAAATGAGACAGAATAAGGAAAAAAAAAAAGTTGGGTTGGGAGCTTTGGGTCCCATTAACGATATAAACTTGTGAGCCAAAAGGGCATTGGTTATTGTGGTTTCACCTTTTGTTGCTTGAATCTTGGTTGTCTCACTAATAATTGGGTATTATTTATTGTCATATATATCTCTGTGACCACCAAATTTATATCGGAATATGCTTGTATTTCCTTGGAAATTTGAAGGCAAACCAAGAAAGGATAGCTGTTCATGTATTCATATATTCCTTTTTCGATGTAATTGTTTTTTTTTTTTTTTTGGAAAGACTGTTAATTAATTTGAAGATGCATTACCGTTCATTACTTATCCGCTTAGTTCTACTCATATTTTAATCAGTATTAAATTGCCAAACTATCGAATTTATATTTGTTATCTGCAATAACAGAGTCAACAATACTGACATGCAGAAGAGAAGTAGAAGGAGAAATTTGCAGCTTTGAGGCAGTAAGATGATCAGCCTTTGGCTGATGAAACCAAATCATCTTTATACGTACTTTTCTTAGAAGATTAATTAATAATCATAGCCAATTAATTTGAAAGGGGCATTTAATAATCATTTTTTAATCATATACGTACTTTTCTTCTGTTCCCTCTGATCTACGCAACTTCTGTATGATGTATCCTTTCCATCTCAGTAATGAACTTAGTTCATTTTTTATAACAAAAAAAAAAGCTTTGAATTCATATTATTTCTTGTCTTTATGACAAAATGGCGCATGCACTGACGTAATTTATAATCATAGTAACATCTTTTATATATATATATATATATAAAGGATAATTATAAAAAATAATATTAACTTTTAATTAAAATTGTATCAAAATTAAATTATATTTTCTATTTTTTAATTTAAATATATAAATTTTTAAAATTTTATCATGACATAACATTCCGGCGAAACTCTGTTTGACATAATATAACATTCCAGCGATATTAAAAAAGTTGTACTAATTAGAAAGCTAAATTATCTTAAAAACTTTAAAATACTATCATTTTTATTTTTTTAAATTTTAAAACATAAATATGTTTTTAAATTTTAAAAAATAATGCATGTAGTTATTGTGCTTGAAAGTTGTCTGATCAACAAAATAAGGAGAAATAAAAATTTTACTTTCAACAAAATTTTGTCTGACGATTTAGGTTTTAAAATTTTAGAAAAAATAAAAATGATAGTATTTTAAACCTTTTAAGATGACTCAATGCAAATTTTTTCATTTTTACGGAAATTTTATGCTATATCGATAGGATTTTACCGAAATTTATAAATTGATAAAATTTTAAAAATTTATATATTTAAATAAAAAATATATTTTAATTTTAATACAATCTTTTAAATTCAGATTTTTTTTTTTTTTTGCCAATATTCTCTGGTTGCTCGAATTATCGTATAGGTTTTCCTTTAGAAAAAAGTTGTAGGCATTATTAATTAAGAGAAATAAAAGGCAAATACACACTTGTCAAGGAGAAGAAAAAGGAAAAAAGACAAAGAAAGCAAAACCGACCCAAAATAGGAGCACGTGAATGTCATGAACTGAAAACAAACAAAGTGGGTTTAATATTAATATTACTCCAAGATTCATATATAATCTGCATGTGTTCTGTTCTGCAACCAATATTTTCCACATACGCCAATTTTCCAACCAACACCCTAACACTAATTATATATACCACTGTTTTTATTATTATTTATTAATTTTCTTGTCTTTTAACTATGGACTAGGCTGCCCCCCCATTTATGCATACAATTACCATCTATATATTCCAAATTCTACATTGTATATTATTATTAGTTAATTGTTTGAGCCTTTAAGAAGAATTTTATGAACTCGATAGAGTGTAGTCATAGGGTTTGCTACTAGTTAAATAATGCAGTGCATCATTTCTTAGCAAGGCCCCTTTCTCTTTCCATATTCATGTTTTCTCACTGTGGTAATTGCATCTTAACATGGAGTGATTTGTTAATTAATGGAATAATTATTTTAGGGAGGATACTGTAATTAGGATAAGTTAGTTTCAATTTTAAAATATCATTAATATCTAATCTCCTCAAAACTTTTAATATAATAACAAGAAATAAATATGGTCAACCTTCCGGAATTCTTATCGTGGGCTTTGATGGGATACAAGCGTTGATGTTTGTTGTTTTAGTTAATTATATATGTTTATATGGTAAATCTCTCTCTCCCTCTATATGCAATAGTAATTTTCCCAAGATTTAGGTTAACAAGTGGTATCATTAATCTGCAGGCAGACCAATTAATCATTTATCCAAAAGCCATTGCTTTTCAGACGTAATATTGAGTAAAATCATGTATGAAATATGTGAGAAGTATGAAGTACAGGGAGCGGTGACTGACAGGGCAACGGGCTGAAGAAAGATATGGACGGTGCACTGCATATGTATGGAAAGACCACCAGACAGAGAGAGAGAGAGAGAGAGCACCAAGATTCTCAAAAAAAAAAAAAAAAAACCACAGGCGACCATAGAAACGACACCGCAAACTCTTTTTATATCAGTTGTTTGCTGTTTTATTAGGATGACAACTCTTTTTTTTTTTTTTTTTAAATAAACTCTCGACTTCAAGATTTATGCTACACATGCCGATAAGACACTAAATTCTGGACAGTATGAGAACCTTTGTTTGTGTTCCCTATCCAAAAATTTTTGCTGTCTCAGTGTGATTGGTAAGCCATTTGCATCAATGAATCCCGCAGGTAGCAGCCCACGATATTCTCATTATTATCCATAAAACGCTTTTCCATTTTGTTCTTTCCCTTTTCTTTTTCATTCCTTAAAAAAAAAATTAAATAATTAAATTAAATTATTTGCACATATAATAATAAATTATAGATTACTTAATTGTCCACTGAGCAGTACCCGCTATCCGATTCACGTACCCATTGACCCATTAATATGATAATATGATCCTCATTTCCTCGTTCTCATCAGTCTTCTTACACTTTCAAATTTCAATTATGTGTTTCCGTCTCAAGATTCAGCTGGGACTCTCCTCCCCCAATTGATTTCCAACTTTAGTTTTATCTTCAGAAGTGAATAATTTTATCATAATTAAGAAGCTCTCATCAAAAAAAGCTTTCAAATTTAAATTCTAGCTATTAGCAGTCATTCTATGAAATATATTTGTTATGTTGAATTTGAGTAAAATTTTATGCATCATATTTGACATATATATGCTTACTAAGATCAGCATCAATAATCGAATGTGGCTGCATCCATGGTTATTTGTTGTTTTGTTCTCGACTTTTGTTTTGATCTTCATATTTCGGTTCTGCTTTTTGTTGGTAGTGAGGTTTTATGCCTTGCTTTAGCTGTTACTTATCTTTAGGCATGAGTTTTTTCATTACTTTAATCTTATATTACGATGATTTTTCCCTCATTTTAATAAAATTAAAATATTGCTTATAAAAAAAAAAAAAAATCATTGACCCTCTGTTGCTTACATTGCTCTTGCACATACAGCTGCATTATGTCTGTTCCAAGTCAATGTGGGCTAGCTCTTTCATCAACAGATTTTATCAATTTTATACTATATATATAACACAAATATTCACTAGACAAAGTACCACTAACCAAGTCAAGTTTTTAGCTAGCCACACTATTAATTTCACTGTTTTTTTTTTCGGAAAAAAAAAATTGATCTAATCACATGATCTCTTAATTGCATAGTCCATTCATAATCATTCTATTAAGAGAAATACCCACTTAAGCTCTCCTAGAAAATGCCATAAAGATAATGCTCATCCAACTTATTTGGATTTATATTATTTTAGGAGATCGGATATTAACAACATCTTATATTCATGGTGCAGGGGTTAATTATTCAATATGAACATGTGATATTCTGTCTTGAAAATCCCCAACTAGGATTTTGTATTTATTACTAACCCACTTTGTTGTTTAGTTACTATGCTAAAGTGTGTGATTAAATTTTATTCCAAAAAAAAAAAAAGCGTGTGACTAATTAATGGATATATATATCATCATCCCCATGCATATCGCTTGTGGTGGAAATTTATTTAGCTAGATGTTTATTATAGGTAGCCATAAATTTTTGGGTGAATTATGCAATACCATCAATAAACTAAGTCAATTATTCATTGATATATATTTCATTATTTTATTTTTATTGATTGAAATAAATGTAATATATATACATATTATTTAATAATTAGATTGGTTTTACGAGTCTACCTAAAATTTTTTTTATGCTGCTAGCATATTTAAAAACCCGAATTCCATCTATAACCAATCATATATATATATAGCCTTACCTTTAAACTGTATATGTTTTTCGTCTTCATCCAATCTTGGTTGAAACTTTCATGTCTTTTATGTTTAAGTAGCTACTCACGTGTCAGAGTTACCAAAAAGTATCATAATAATAAGAGAAATCACCACATTGCACCTTCTTGTTTTTGTCAATTTCCTCCTGTTTGGAGCATTACAGCCTGGCAATATTACAACTATACGCATTTTCTTTTTTCTTTTTTGAAAAAGAAACACCAATAACATTAATACTGCAAATACATATGGTTAGTATATATTTAATTTTTATTTACTAAAGTCATCCCTTCAATCTCAAGTAATTACTTTGAAATTATTGCATATTCCCCCCAATCCTAGCTTAATACGTTTGTCACTGAATTCTTATCGATTTCTTACAATATGTCTAGTGATAATTTATTTATTTTTAATTCAAAGTTGGATGCAAACTTGGATACTCTGAAAGGAAATTATATTGCTTTTATGTATACAGTACTTAAATTAGCTAGTGTTGTGAAAAACGTATGTCGAATATATATATATATATATATATATGTTTATTTTTTTGGTAGAAATATATATGTTTATTATTGTGGCATATATACAACCGATCGAATCCTCAGCAAACGGAATGCAGTGTTGCCAAAACATCCATTTTCCTACAGAAGAATACAAAAT
Organism: Balakata baccata; assembly: GCA_949630135.1. Lineage (NCBI taxonomy): Eukaryota > Viridiplantae > Streptophyta > Magnoliopsida > Malpighiales > Euphorbiaceae > Balakata > Balakata baccata. The sequence continues at coordinate 8,028 of CATIWF010013220.1, read as the reverse complement.
TTTGGAGTTTTAGTTAATAAATGATGGAGGTTCCATGGCTTTCGTAATTAAATGATCTGTGAAGTGAGAACTAAATCACTAATAGTACGTTTGGTTCACGGATTGTTCAAGCCATTGACTTAGTGTTAATACTATATTTAATTAAGCCTTAAAGATTAGTTAAGTTATTTCTTATTTGGTATAAATATTTTAATCATAGTATTAGCTAATCTCAGTTTGTAATTCCATATTTGGTATGATGGTTTAAGTAATGAGATAAATTAGTAAAATAAGTAAATTATTTAAATATCTTTTGCCCTATATTTAAAAACCGTTGAGTTTTTATTTTATTCGTTATCATTCTAAATACATATTCTCAATCATTGCTATACTAATTTTGGATTTGAGTTTGAATTGTCATATATATATATATATATATATATGTTACTGGTAGTGTTAATTTAGAGAGAAAAATAAAAAAATAATTTAATTATCAGTAAAGTGATATTTTGTGTATGACTAGAAATCATTCCCAACAATATTCTTTATTTTACTACCTGTTATATTATAAAAAATTCACTTTCTATTTTAATTTGTCTTGAAAATTGTATACTCTCTAACAATATTTTTTATTTGACTCCCTATTTTACTTTTTTATTAATAAAACTATCTAGAAAAAAGATAAAGAGAGAGAACAAAAGCAAAAAAAGAAAGAAAAAGAGAGAAAAGAGAAATAATAAAATATTATTTAGGAGCTCCTTGTGGCTCTTAAATATGAGGAGAGAGAATATAAATTTTAGGAAGTAAGATGAGTAAAGAGAAAGATATAGAGGCTCTTGAAATGTATATAACTCCTTAAATATAAGTAAGAATGGAAATAAAAAGGTTATTGTGGATGTTTAAATGTCGTAATTAAGGCTTAATTATAATATATATATATATATATATCACTAATGATCAACGGCAACTGGAATACCCTTACTCACTGTCATTCACTAATTGAAGCTATCAAGAAGATGATTGCAAGATTTAAGAGCATCCATTTTACTCATATTTATCGTGAAGCAAACTTTTTTGCTAATTTCCTTGCCTCTGATGCGTGCAAGTTTGGGATTGGCAATCATATCTGGGTTGATCCCTCTTTGGATCTTTCTTCTTGGTTATCTCTTGATTTTTGTGGGATGACTTATTTCCACTAGTTGTTTTGTGAGCTAAGCTCACCTTTTGTTAACAAAAAAAAAAAAAGTTGTTAGTGGGTGAATTACCTGTTGTTAAACCTCAGATGGAAGTCCATATATAATTAAGCATTCTATCTTTTTCTTTTTCCCTACTTATGGCCTTTTCTTCCAAAAAAATCTGCTTCCCTCCAACTTCAAGCTTACTGGGATGCAGATTGGGGAGGAAGATAGGATGTCCGCAAGTCCACCACCAACTATGCAATCTTTGTTGGCAGCAATTTGATCTCCTGGAGTTCTCGAAAACAATCTATTGTTGCACACTCCTCCATTGAGGTAGAGTATCGAGCCCTTGTAACAGCCACTTCTAAGCTTGTTTGACTTCAGTCTCTTCTACACGAACTTGGCCATTCACTCCCTTAGTCATCGACTATATGGTGTGACAACTTAAATGCCACTTATTCATTACTAATTCGGTTTTCCATTCCTGTTCAAAGCATTTGGAAATCGATTTCCACTTTGTTCTTGATAGAGTCCAAAACAATCAATTGTAGGTACGCTATCTTAGTTCAAAGGATCAAATTGTTGATGTTTTTACCAAACCACTACTAAAAAAATCATATCTAATAATGCGTAACAAGTTGACTATGTTTCCCTCTCTAATTTAGCTTATGGGAGGGTGATAGGAATACTACTGTCGATATAAGTCCCACCACTAATAGAATTCTATAAGCACTAGATTTATAAGGGTTCTATAAGCACTAGGTTTATAATTAACCCTTGAGGTTCATTAAACATTAAATAGATCATACTACACTTTTTTTTTGGGTAGAGCATATCATATAAACTACACTTCAATTCAATTAAGATTCTACTAATTTTTAATATATATCACTACAAGAATTTTGTAATTTAGCGATGCTTAAAATGGCGTCACTAAAAGTAGAATGGCGTTTCTAATCTCACTCAAAAAGTGCCGTGGCAACCTAAAATAGTGACGCCATAATGACATCGCCAATCAGCAACGCTACAGTTGCAGCACTAGTGAAAAATGTGCATCGCTAAATCTTGGCCACAGAATTGTGCTTTTAGGAATTTATCGACATAATTGGCGTCACTACTTAGCGACACAAACGGCATCGCTAAATTATGATTAAATATAATTTTTGTAATGTAGCAACTAGCAACATAGATTAGTTTCTTTTTTTTTTTTTCCCATAGTAATTACGTTCGCTATAAAATAACATGCTTATAAAACAATAGCCTTCTTATAAAACAACATTTGAATATCATGTAGACATTAAATTCACACTATTTAACATTCATTATAATCTAAAATTTATTATTTTTGTCTAAAAAATGTCAATACAATAATAAATTCCCAATAAAAATTAAAAAAAAATACATCAAATGGTGAGTGGAGGATATTCAGGCGAGGAGGAGCTATACCTAGGGTTGGGATTGCATGCTATGTGAAATTATGTATCAAAGCATGCATTTGCTCCTTCACGATTTCTTGTAGCCACTGCTCATGGATATCTCTTTGTGCGCATGCACTCCTCTAGCTACTCAACATGTTCATCCCGCTGCCCAATTAGTCTCAGATCCTTGCCTTTCTCAATCTGAAACTCAAAATTAATTAACCCATTATGTCACATTTATTTCATTCCCGTTGTTTACAAAAAATAAGCAAAAAGCAAATGAGACTAAATCAAAAGTGTCATATATGAATAACAAGAAAAGCAAAGAATGATATTTGATGAAGCAGCCATCGTGAAGTGTGATTGCAACTTGCCTGCATTCCAGTAAGGAATGATAGATGTATTTCAAGTAGAAATAACACGAGTATTCCATACATGGACAATATGTGACATGAAAGAGATTAGGCTAATTTACAATTGTTTCCATGAGGGTTGCCTGTTAGGATATAGATTATCAAAAATTATGAACCGCTCCAAACTTTTTCAAGACAACTGAATGTGGAGAATCTAAAAAATTTTTAAGAAATCACATAAATGCCTATCAAACAAACCAAATGGAGTTATATTATATTTCAAAGATTTTCATTTTAATTAAGTTACAAATAATGTTAAAGTAATCATTACCCTCTTAACCTCTAAATTAGGAAGGGTAATTTTATCATCACAAACCCCTTCATTTCCCCCCTTCAAGTTTAACTTTAACCCCTTCAGTAACCATCCAACAAACTTCAGTTACTTACAATCCAATCAAACTATATGATAGCCTAATCATCTAGTCATGTTAGGTTTAAAGCATTGGTAATATAAATTTAAGTTCCGGTAAAAAAAGAATTAATAGAAACTTAAGCTAAAAGTATGTCAGCAGAATAAGCAAGGAGCTAATCTTCTCTTCGTATCTTGGCACAACATGCATAACAGATGGAGCATTCTCAATTTGAATATTGATTGGCAACTATTGAAGGGAATTCACTCCAATATCAAGTCTTACAAATTAATATACCAAAGTCAGCATCTTATTTTCTAATCACATTTACTCACAGTATTGAGAAGAACCGTAGACATGTCTTGTCCAATGCATATATTATTTAAGACAAGAAATTGAAAGTCTCTCTCAGCCAAACTTTGTTGGCATGGTCTGCATACTATTGAAGTACAGGTAACAACCTTACAAGCTATGAAATGTCATTTTAAGCACAAATAACAATGCTTAGTTCACTTCTTTAGAAATAATAGAAGTTAGATTAAGCTACGATGCCCATAATATCTATAATGATGCTTTGCATGGATAATAACAAATATACACTATAAACACTTAAATTTTTTTATACAACTGCAAAACTTTATCAGTAGAGTAAATGAATATTATCAATATGATATTTGTTTTGATCTTCAATTCGTGGCCAAAACCACTGGTAAGAAAACACTTAGTCAAAGTAGATATTAGATTCAATGTCCCTCCCAAGCAAAAATAAATTGGTAAATCATACTTATATCAAGATATTAACAGAAAATAAGAACATTCAAATAAGGGTCAGATGCTAACCTTTTAAAAAATATTAATTTTCTTAATGGCAAGAATTTAAACTTGGATATTACAGCAGCATGAAGTCAATATATCTCTGGAAAAACAAATGGGATGCTTCACTTGAAAAAATTCATCATATGAGCATTACATTCTTCTAACCAACAATAAAAACATGAATTCGAACTATCAAACCAAAAAAAAAAAACAGTAGGCCTAGTAAAATATATGCCAACAAAAGAAAATTTATAATTTCATAAATTTTGTAGTACCTCAAACAGATTCAAACTCAAGTTCAAGAAAAAGATTTCCAGAATGCAAAGCCTCATCTCTTTCAGATTTCCACTACCATGTTCAATAACAATTAAAACTTTCTGTAATTATGTTCACACTGGTTATAACATGTTAATAGAAACTGGATTGTCCATATCTTCTCATCAACTCATCTTAATTGGTGTTTTTTTCTTTTCTCAAAAATTAAACCAACTAATTATATGATTACCTCATTAGGAAGTACATAATATATTCTTTAATCAGTTTAACTATGTTTTTGATATATGGCACACACTACCCAACTTCTTATATAAACTTTAAGATTTTACCATATAGTACTCAAAGATCATTAGCTATTATAAAATTGCATAAAAAGGCTACAAGCTTTCCTTGCATGTTAAGACATATGGAACTCTAAAATGCAATATTCATGCTAATGCTATCATAAACCCAAACTAGTAATTGCAAAGTACAAAGGAACTATTATAACTTTGGTCTAAAGTACAAAGGAAGATCCATAAAAATTGCATAATTCTTGTAATTGCAAAGCCGTGCATCATGATGGGATCTACTATTGTTATCAGAACTAGATGAGAAACTTCATAAGAATGGAAATTACTAATGAATGGATCAACCTTTGGATGAACAGTGAATGAAATTTTAAGTCTCTTGTCATAATCCAACAGACCAAGAGTTTGTAGATCTCCATCTTCCATAACTTTGACCACATCTATAGCATTCAATGGGGATAAGTTTTACTCCCAAAGAGGAAAGCAAGAAACATCATATACTTTGGCTACTCAAAAAATTTATGGTATTTGTGTAAAATGAAAACAGACTGAAATTACTAAATGGAATTTAAATAAATGTTGGTTGAGCATCCAAATAGGTAGCAACAAAACAAACGTGGACATCTAGGAGCACAACTAAGATTTTGGGAACATAAGTAGAAAAGAAGTCATCCACAAACAAACCAAAAAATGAAAAGAATTTGAAAATACCTAGTATAAATTCAATAAGGCTGCTGCTCTTCTCCACCTTCTAAAGCTCTTTTTCCTCTAGCCATACTATTAGTCCTCTCTATACACCTGGTCCGCATTTTTCACCCAATTATAGAGACCATAGTTCCCCAGATCTATAGACAAACCAAAATAAATAGAATTTCACTTATCAAGAAAACCCAAACCGTGAAACGATACATAGAATTTCACTCCATCCATTATCAGAAAATTGAACGTAAAAAAAGCCATATTACAGCTTTAAAAGCAAAAATATCATTGAACACAACCATGAACAGAAGTGAAGAAACACTGAACCAAGAAGAAGAGAAATAGAGTGAAGATCCAAAACTTGTAAGGGAGGGGAAGAGGACAACAAGAGAATAGGAGGCATCATGAGTAGAGGTAGTTCTAGGGCATGAGGAGAGGAGGGCGGCTGAGAGGTAAATAAGAGATGCATTTCTGAAATAGGGCTTGTGTAAAGAACGAGGGTTACTCTTGCCAATAAGGCATCGTTTAAAACTGGGTGTTTGCTGCTGGGGCGTTATATGACATCGTTTTGCTGATGGGTTTTAAGTAAAAAATTAAAATATCAAATTATATAAATAAAAGGTAAAAGTGTAACGTCATTCATATAATTAGGATTAACTCAACTCCACAAATTAGTATTACAGACTTTATGTAATAGAAAACATGTGTAAAATTAAAATTTTTCTTTTCCTTATATAATATTATTTATTAAGATCCTTTCATACAAACTTTTTTTTATGTTGTCATATTAACATATTAATTCATATTTTACATCATGTATAAAACTATCATCCGTCCAAAAAAATAAATCTGGTTTGGCTAAACTGAGCCGATATTTAAAAAACCGTATTGTAAATAAATGCATATTTTTTAATCCAATAAACATGTACAAAACCAACTATTCATATCTCATGTGACATGTAACAAAAATAAAAGATGTCATGATATCACCGACTCCAAAGGTCTACAATATAGTCTCTGATGAACTTTTTTTTCTTTAATCAACTTCTTTTATCTACCGGCTCTAATCTTGCGTGCGGGAACACCTATACGCTAAGCAATATAATGCTTGGTGGCACATATAAGTATATAAATTCATTCACACAACCATGGGATGACAATATCGTGTGTATACTCATGCTCATGCCAAAATAATGTTTAACATGTGATAAAATATACATTTAAAATGATACAAGCATGTGTCAATATATATAATCATATTGGACATAGATCATAATCATATAAATAAACCATACTTATCAACTAATATAATATATTTTCTTTTCATATATCTTTTTATTTTGCCCAAAATCATGTAATTATTTAATAACATACATAGTATATTTGTCTCGTATTATCAAATTATGTATATATATTCATAAAATGACAATCAAAGTGAATATACCGATTATATTGATAATTAACCATAAATTATTCGTAATCAGTTGAACCTAGGGACATTATACATTTTTATGCCACATAACATAAAACATTTTATAATCATGTAACAAGTAGTCATTTTCATATTATTCAACTTATTTAATTAACCAATAGCTTATTTACTCAATAACTGAACTAACCGAATAACAGGTTATGAATAGAAGTACTTCCCGAGCTTAAGCCACATTCTTTACCTGTCTGTGTATTTCTGTAATTATACTCGTCACGAGCTTGACTTAAAGGTTCTCCCAAAGCTTAAGTCATCTTCACTGAATAGCATGACAAAAGTTGCTAGCAATATGGACAAGAGCACTCTTCGAGCATAAGTCACCTTGTCCAATAATTAATAACCATATAGAAGTTTCTTGTGGTATCATAAAAGATCTTGAATGATACGTCATCTATCCTAAGTCTCGTCTTTGTAAAGAGAAATGAGCAATTATACATATTTATAATTTATTTCAATATGACTGGTTATAATCTTATCTTATTTTATACTTGCATGTCATATGTCATAATTTACCTTATTAGAGTTTACAAACCTTATATAAAATACACAATTAAATGAAATAAAGGAAAATTGCAACAATTAAACATACATATATGTCACACAATATTTAAGAGACCAAATTTCTAATATTTCTTTCTAAGCAGATTTCTGCCATGATATTGGAATGCATTTTTCACCCATTTTGGAATTGAATTAAATCTCATGGTCTTCTAAGAAGTTTTAGCTTAATGTCTTAGCTTTCATATACAATAATATCACATAAATGAATTTTATAGCATAAGTTATAGCTTAAAAACCATAAGTTGTTCACTGAAATTTTGCTTAGAATTTTATGGACAGTTCCATGTCTGATTTTTGCATCCCATTTTTGGCCTATTTACAATTAGAATTTGAATCCATATTGTAACGGGCCAGCCCAACACCACGAGGAATTGTCCGCTTTGCAGGCCCAAGGCCCACTCACGGTTTTGTCCCTTTGGAGGTTTCGCTCCAAAAGGCGCCTCGCAGTGGTGGGGCCAAACCGCTCCTATAAGGATCAAGACGGCTGGACTCCTTTCCGATGTGGGATTGAGTGCCACAACTCCATCTTGGCTATTGGGCATTGGGCGTTACGTATCGC
>CATIWF010013212.1:0-19019 GCA_949630135.1 Balakata baccata | reverse complement strand
CTAAAGCTTACTGGGAAATATATCTCATAATTTGTTGATAAATATTAAATTTAAGGTCCTTGAGGAAAATAAAAAGAAAATTTGAAGTAGTATCAAATTTCATTTCAAAAGAATTATTCATTTTAATCAAAATTTAATTTTATTAAATTAATCTATTCTCACATTGTTTACAATATCTCACAGCAACAAATGTTGTAGCATTGTACAACTATTCCATATTATTCTACGATCTACATTGCACAAAAATTAAGTAGCTAGTTATCCTTTTCAACCTTCTCCTAGATGGAATTTGTACACAGAGAAACTCAAGCAGAAGCATTCGGATATATTTCCCGTAAACTTGAGCATACGCATTTCGACCTAGTATCTGTCAGGGTCTGCAAGAAAAGCAAGAAATTTAGGTTTGACAAAGGTAAAAACATAGCTGAAAGTTCATATGTTTCTTGATTCAATATCAACATTTTATATTACCTCTACTTGTTTCTGTAGATCTTTGATGTATTCAACTGCCAAATCTAACATGTCTGCGGTGTTCGTTTGCTGTCAACAAGAAAGACATCAGGAATTACACGTCGTCATGCTGCTACTGGAATTAACAGGGGATGACAGAGCTACTTTGGATAGTTTTATGTTACAAATAATAGTTCAGATACTGAGTTGTTATATGCTAAAAATAATGCGGATCATAAACTGAAAATTACAAGTTAATTAATCTAGACCCTGATTTCTGAACTACCTTGTCAAGTTTTGGGAAAAGATCTTGCAGCTTTCTCATTCTTTCACTAATCCGTGTTCTTCTTACCTGCAATATACAATCAAGTGGTTTCTTAATTGGTTTCTCTATAAAACAATTTGAAGATTAATAGTAGGTTGAGTTAGACAAATTGATTTAGGCATACCCTTTCTGCAATACTTCGCGGATGAGTAGCGCAGCCTCGTTTAGCTCGAATCTTACAAGGAGAACCTTGAAATTGTATAAACTTTTCTATTCTAGCTATCTCCAAGGCTGTCTTAGGCAGGCTGAGGTGGTGTGTCAAACCAGTCACGCAATTTCCAGAATTTCCATTCTGATACAAAAAGATGCATCATTAGTATGTTGTGCTCAAAGTTTAGCACATTGCAAAACCTAATGCACATTCTACCTGATTTCCAAGTTCCTTTAGCCCAGAAAACATTTTCCCATCATTATCTCTTAATCTTTTAAAATTGTTCGAGGAAGAATTATCCCAGGAATCAAAGTTCATGTACTGTCTCTTGCCAATGTTGGATTCAGGACTACTTGAACCGGGATTTTCTTCTCCAATCTCATCTATCTGAGGCAAAATACTTTGCCCTGATGAGAAGTTTACATGAGTGATTAACCTGCTAGTTGGCAGACTAGATTCTGCATTCAAGCCATTGGAAACTTGAAAACCACCGATATCTTTTGTTATATTGAAGCCTGTCAGCCATTCGGAAATTGTTCATCAACGAATCAGTTTTCTTGCAGCAAGGAACAAGATAACACCAAATATTTCTAGGCATAAAAAAATTAGGATTTTAATTCTTTCAAGATTAATATTTGAGAACTGTTTAAACATATACTTAGGAACAGCGTGAAAATTCAATGGAAAAAGAAGAAAATGAGGAAACTCCAAGAAAGTCAACTTTCATTGAGAGGGAAAAAATGGCTGAAAAAAGTCCAAAGAAAGATCCTTGGTTCTTCCATCCCATCCAGGAACAAGAATTCAACATGTTTGCTTGCAGAGAAAGTGAAAGAAATCAAAAGAGCACTTCCCTTTATCCTCAATACACTTCTTTTTATAAAAATAAGTATTTGCAACTTGGCATATCAAAGAAGACCCTATCTGCAAGTCTCCTATATCTATTGCCTACTTTCTCGGAGAACAAACAAATGGACAAAATAAACGAGCCAAAAGCTATACATATTAATTGTTGATATATTTTTCATATATAAATTGACTTTAAGTAGGAGCAAGAATCAAATATAAAATACCATCTTCAACGCCTTGGTTGGAGAAAAATCCAGCTGGAGAGCTGTTTTGCCTAACAAGATTGGATCCATTCACAGCATTCATCTTCGTTTCCTGCATAGAGTTCACAAAAGTACCATCCATAGAATTGCTAATATTCACTGAATTTCCATAATTGGCCATCTTATTATTGGCTGGTAAACTCTGATAGACCATATGCGAATCCTCAATTTCTTGCTTCATTACTGGTCTATCTCCATGTTCTTGCAAATTATGAGAATTTGAATCACCCGAACCATTAGATGGTAATATAAATCTTGCCAACATTGTATCCATCTCGGGGCTAGACGATGGAAAATATGGAAAATACCGAAAATCTTCACGTTCACCACCACCATGGTCACTACTGCCGTTAACAAGACTCTCAAGAAATGAGCTTGGAGCAGAATGGTAACGCATTAGGCCTGAATTATGCTGCTTTTGTGCTTGATGGTAATGATGGTGATTCAATTCCATCAAGTCCTGATTTTTTTCTAAATTCTCCATCTTGGTACTTGAAACTAGAACTATATTAAAAACTCATGTCGTCTTCCAACGATTCCTGAAAACCATCAACAACAGCATACATCCTCCAATCTCCTATTGCTTTCTTTTTCTCTCTAGTCTTAAATTGTCAATAGTTCAATGAGAGTAATACCTGATCAGCTACTATATGTAAAATTCCAAATTGTGAATATTGTTTAGACTTTACTTGAACTTCAAAGTTGCTGGCTTGTTCTCAATAATATAAAATATTCAAGAAAGATCAGCTTTTCCTTCAAAGTAAATCTGAACCACAAAAAGCTAGGCTGCAAAAGAAAGTAACAAAATTATTGCATTTCAGTGAGGACAAAAATCAAACACATTGTATTTATACTTAATACTATTCTTGGTCAAGCCTAAAACGTATTTAAGTATAACCAGTAAAAGCCCAAAATCAGCTCAAGAAATGTAAATATGAATGCCTTGAAACTGCTGGTAATGATGTACAAGAAAAGAAAAACAGCTTTACTTGTACTCAGAATCTTTAATGAGTAGTGCCCTCTCAAAATTTGAAGCAGCAAATTCAAGACAAAATCCAACACAAATAAATAGTACAAGTTCTAACTCAAATACATAAACAATGAAAAAGTACCTCGGCTTTTCTGGGTTTCAGCTTTTAATTTTATAACTCTGTTTTTCTCTCTCGAAAAAGCACTCTGAAATCAAGAAATTGAAACAGAAAGAGGAAGGAGGTATAGGAACTGAACAATCTTGTTCTTGTCTCCACTTTGTGTTCATTTATGTAGCAGTATTGTTGCATAAATGCACTCTAAAATGGATATATTTACAGATGGATGCCATTGATGCTGTAATGTGGTCCATTAAATATTGTGATGTGAGCCAGCAAGTAGATTGACTAAAAAATTGCAAAATTGTGTTATTGAATTAAATGTGGAAAAGCAAATATTATAGAAATCGGATCGAAAATTTACTGAATTGAGAATTAGACTGCGAATTGACTTTAAATTTTTTTTTTTTCATTTTTTTTTATATATAATTAAGCGTTTATAAGAATTTTGCAATATCAAAAATAATTTATGTGGTAGGGGACATTGGAATAAAGGAAGGCACAAGGGTTGCCGACATGGAAGTTGTTTATGGGTAAAATTTGCAGCTTTCAGGTTAGAAAATAAGTTTAATACGGTAGATGATGTTTTCTTTCTTTTTATTTTTTCAACTATTTTAATAATCGGAATTTGTGACGGTTAAATTCATTAAAAAATAATGTTATTTTTTAAAATTTTAAAAAAATTTTTATATCCAGAATTTAAATTTGAAATTTCTGAACAAGTCGTTACCATATCATGGCAATTTTTCTGGGAGGTGATAGATGATGTATTTGATTGAGTATCAAACCGACAAAAGGGTGTGAGCAGTCGTTAATTACGTTATTAATCAATATTGTGTCTAATGGGTGACGTAGAAAATGTGGCGCATCAAATGGTTTGGGTGCTCTTTTGGATAAGAGGAATATATATATATATATATATATATGCTATTATATTTATCTGGTTTTAGCATTTAACCTAGTAAAATGTCTTTTTTATCCATTTGTGCTTTAAATTTAGTTTTTATTATATTGCGCTTTGCATTTTAGAAAGACATAATTTTTTATTTTTTATTATTAACATGTCTTCATGTTATGTCAACTTTAGTATGATAATAATATTAATATGGTACGATGATATATTAGTTTTGGAGTCTAAAATACAAAAAATAATATAGATCAAAGGTTGAATTTATATGATAAATTGAACAAAAAAAACTATTTTAAGAGATGAAATGACAAAATCAGGTAAATAAAAAAAGTAGGATATGATTTAACCCTATATAAGTTATTAATATGTTTATTAATTATAATGACTCGTTCTTTGATACAAAACAGCCGACTAAAACAATGTATGGTCCCTTGGAGTTTTTGTATAATTAACATTTAGCCTAATTACTTATTACTTAATAATTATATCCTTTTTTTTATCCGGAAAATATAGATTCACTTTCTATTTTTTGCTATATAAAATTATAAATTATTTTTTTTAAAATATAGTTATTTTATTCAATTAAAAATATATTCTTATTTATATAATTCATTATTATTATGACACTATCACTTATATCAATAAATAAACCATCAATTAATTATTATTTTTTGACTCTTAATTTTTTTTTTAACTCTTACATTAAATGATTATTGAAATTGGTCGATATTTTTATGTATATTAATTTGAGTCTTGCATTAAAAGGATGAAATAATATTTTCAAAATAATAATCAATTGGAGATATTTTTAGAAAATATTAATTAAAATAATTAATTAATTTTTTTATGTGCAAAAATAAAATTAAATCTATTTTTTCAGAGAGTATTTAAATAGAGACTACAAGTTTGAGGCTAAAGATTCAGTGAAGAAAGGAAAAAAAGACAGAAAAGAAAGGTTGTAAGTCAAGAAAAGCATGCAATGAATGAAAAGCATTGACCAAAAACAAAAGGGTGATACATATACGTCTGTCTGCGGCTGCTTCTGTTCTTCATCTTCACACACGGGGATTTACCAATTTGCAAGCCTTGGTTGCCTGTTTAATTCACTTAATTATATTGGATTAAAAATGGGGTTTTTTATTATCTAATAAAATGTTGATGAATTGATACAGAAATTTTACAAATTAAAAATTTCAATTTCGAACTGTTACATTAAAATTTGTATAGAAATATTTTATTGTCTTTTAAAATTTTATCTGACACAAATATAACCAATTTCAGTATGTTAACGTATATTTAAAAACATATATGATTTCACACTAAGAAAAGGATTTTTATTAAATTATTACCATCTTAATCTCGTGTTGCTCGTCTTATTCTCAACACTATTTCTTAGTTGGCTGTTTTTTTTTCTTTCTTTTTTTTTTCTTTTGCGTTTTTTCGGTGGTGAGACTATTTAATTAGTTGACTTTTATTAAATGTCAACCCATTAATTCGAATATATAAAAGGGAAAAAAAAAAGAAGACAATGTGAGGTTTTAGATATTCTAATTTTGTCCGTTTCAATAAAATATAAGTAATTAAGCTAATTAAACATGATTTGATTGATAGAAAATTGGAGAAAATTTCAATTTTGAATTTACTCGCCACCATCTATTAATATTAATATGAAAATTGTGTAACCCATCGCCTATTATACATCTAATTAATGAAAGAACCAAAAAAATTATAAGTGATTAACCCTTCCTCTCATCAATAAAAAAACAAAAAAGGGTCTTTGTAGAATTTGAAAAACGGACATTAGATATTTAAGTTATTCTGAAATAAATAATTATTCAAACTATCATAAATAATACTTTAATATTATAGCCGATAAATTAAATAAATTACTTCTGAATCATGGCATATAAAGCATTAGTGAGGTAAATAGAATTAGAATTGAATTTCTTTACCATTATAAGAGGAGGCTTTAGTTTTGATTCCATTTTTTTTTCTTTTTCTTTTTTTATAAGTGGTTGGGAAAGTTTACAGATTTACACAAATTGATCGTATTATTAATAAGCTAAAATTTATTGGTCGACTTCATTGTCCGTAATTGTTCCCTTCTTAAGGTTATCTAATAATTTAAGGTCAAAAATTGAACCATCACCAAGTCAAAGTCTTATCCACAGTCACTATCCTTTCCCACTATAATAAATTTGAATTCTTCAAAATAATAATAATAATAATAATAATAATAATAATAATAATAATAAATTTGAAGCTATCTACATAATCTCAAATCGAATGAGAAAAAAACAAATTAAAAATCACTTCCATTTCATAAAAAGTAATATTTTTTTGAAAAATGCTAAATATTTCCTGTTTTACATTTTTCATGGCGCATATTCTGTTTCTAATGCTATAGGAATCGATAGAAAAAAAAATAGAAAATACAGTCACTAAAATGAAAAAAAAAAAAGGTAAAATAAAAAAGAAAGGTAATAGCATATTTATTTTTTTATTATCTTTTTCCATTTTCTTTGATCATTTTGAAGGAAAAAAAAACAGATAGGTCGGAATTAAACAACATAAAATAAATTAACACCGTTCTTACAAAATTCCTATTGTAGAAGTCAACTCACATTAAAATAGATAATAAAATAATAAAATTAGTTAAAAAGATTAATAAATTAAATCCGGAACTGAAATTCTCTCGATTCAGTGCATTTGCATTATTTTAATTTTTAATTTTAAAATAACTGTTGTAATGTAAAAGTTAATGATAACTGTTCGATTATAAAAAATTCCAAAATTAATTTTGCGACTTGAAAAGTTACAATTAAGTACTCAATTTATGAAAAAAAAAATCAGAATTGATTCACTTATTGGTGAAATAATTTTAGTCAGACATGTTAATTTTCATTAATATATAAAACGACTCCAATCAAGTAAATTGTAAATATTTTTGAGTTAATGTTTAAGAGAATTCCACAAAACATATAAGAATGACTTATAATTATACTTCAATTAACGTTAGATTGGATTTGATCATTTTAAAAAATGGTAAATCTATAATTATCAAGTCCAATTATTTAAGCTCATCCAATTTTAATATAGTATTAGAGTCACAAGAGGACTAACCAACGCATAATTGTTTAATTTTGTGGTAATTTAACTTCCAAATAATAGAAATGATGATTTTCTTCGAACCACACTATAGAGATGATTTTCTGTGTTTGATGATGATTTCTTTCTGTTGGGATTACATGTTTATCACATATATAGAGAGTAGCATAATATTAAAATTTTGATCTCAAATCAAAGGACAATCTATGTAGTTTTAACCAATTAGCCAATCATAGAAGGTTTTTAAATATTGTTACCTTTGAAAACCGAGACCTATTCTTCGTTCTTTATCATACCGAATTGTAGCAAACTACAACAATCCATACAAATCACCTTTGATGGTATACACACAAAGGGAGAAAAAAAACCACTAGAACTATGGTTTGATTAATCAATATGTGCTAGAATATTGATTAATCTATAAAAGAGAAGATGGAATTTGACTTTGAATTAATTCCAAAGGGGCAGCACATTCAAACCCTTTGAAGGGACTATTTAATTGTGCGCAGAGGTTAGGATAATCGGTTACTCACAATTAGATTTTCTAATTAGATTAGGATTCCTAATCTATCACTTCCATATTAGTGAATCTCCATTCTCGCTTGCAAAACAACATTAGTCGAAAGGTTTCCGATCGTGAAACCATTTTCTTGATCAGGAACTTGTGTGATTCTAATGCAGCAACTTTTCGCTCTAGTGATGAGTGTTTTCGCCATAGCGATAGGTTCACAGGCAGGAAACCTTTTCCAATTGCAAACTTATCCTGACCCAGGTTTTCTCTCTTAGTTTTAGATACAATCAAAAAGTTCATTTCACTTATTCTTCACACCTTCAATGCATGTGTCCATTACTCAAATAAACACTTGATCTGAGCAGATCATGAACAATATTTAGCAACACATCATAACTCAATTGACTGGAAAGTCAGTAGTTTGACTTCAAATATTTCCATAGACAATTTGTCCTTTTAGCTTTCTATACCCACTTAGTTCAGAGCATGACTCTGTATCAACTCCAACTGAACTGATTACATCACATTTAGTTCAAGTGACGT
Organism: Balakata baccata; assembly: GCA_949630135.1. Taxonomy (NCBI): domain Eukaryota; kingdom Viridiplantae; phylum Streptophyta; class Magnoliopsida; order Malpighiales; family Euphorbiaceae; genus Balakata; species Balakata baccata. The sequence continues at coordinate 10,824 of CATIWF010013212.1, read as the reverse complement.
TAGATCTTGTCATTAAAACTCATTACTCCTACAGACATATCACTTAAGACTATCTTCATGATATTTCTATTCTGGCCAAAGATCATCGAGTAATGATCTCGATAAGAAGCCGCGGGTATACACTCCTTATATAAGGAGTAATGAATCATTTGTTGGCTATTTAACTACCTTTGAATACCTCAAACTGTACCAAATGAGTGATCTCTATGAGATAAGAAGAAATGAAGTTAAAGTACAAAATCAGTATTCAAGATAATTTTGAGTATCTCAAGTCTAAGGATACTTGTACCATTATTACAATAAGACTATAACTGATATAGAATAGAGGATCTATATGATGGTCTCATAACAGGTCATCTAATATACTTGATTACTCTAGCAAACATCCATACATTAACTTCAGGTATAAGTGTCAAAACGGATTGACAAGTTGTGTTTGTATCATGTCGATCCACTCTGGTGACATGATTAGGGCCAATAAGAACATGACCCATTTATTGATTGGATTGACACAAACACGAAAATTAAACGGATTAAACAAACACGACACGTATAATACATTTAAATTTTGTGTCATATTTGGATCATAAAATCCAACATGAATATAACACGTTTAAGCTTTTTTGGGTCATTTAACATGACAAGACATAATTATATCTTTTTAAGTCATTTAATATGATATAACACTACCAACATGACACGAAAATAATATTTAAATATTATTTTTTTTAAAATGATACTATTAATTTTGATATTTCAATAAATTTAAGCGTATTATAAATTGGTTGGTTCAGGTTAACACAATACGAAAAAATTAAATAGATTGTAATGAGTTCGCCTGTTAATCCATAAGTCATGTCATAAACAAGTTGACTCCTTTATGATACAAACTCATATATATTCAATACTAACTTGCTAATTTTACGTATTTCGCATATCAAGTTCACGTGTCATGACTCATTTTGACATCCCTAACTTTAGGAGCGTAGCTGGGATTAGATATAAGGGGCCAACAGTAACAAAAATGTAAACGATCAAATGTTTATTATGTATAATAATTATAAAAATTAAATATATTATATAACTCTAAATAAATCAAATATTTCTCTTTTAATGTCAATTCTTCAACATATAAAAAATATTACATAAAGTAACTTAAACTAAACATTCAAGCATTTAAAACTATTATATGATAAACCAAAATGTATTTCAATGAATAATCAAATGAGAGAGCCAATAATAAATTAAAGAGGATCATATTGTATATATTTAAATATGAAAATGCAATGAAAAAAAGTGTATAAGGAAGAAAAACAAGTGCCGAGTGCAGAAAAATGGTGCAGAGTGCATAAATTTCGTGTATGCAAAAATAAATGCATTTCAACAAATAACCAAATGACAGAGCTAATAGTAAAAGCTGACTATATTATATAAGTTCAAATATAAAAATGTAGTAAAAAAAGTGCAATAAGGAATAAAAAATAAGTGCATAGTGTAAAAAATAAATGTAAAGTGTAAAAAAGTGGTGTATAATATATAAATTTCATGTATGTAAAAATAAATGTAATATAATGAGTAGACAAATGAAAAAGTCATTGTCATAACCCATTTTGACATCCCTAACTTTACGAGTGTAACCAGAATGAGATGTAAGGGGCCAACAGTAACAAACATGTAAACAATCAACTGTTTATTATGTATAATAATTATAAAAGTTAAATATATTATATAACTCTAAATACATCAAGTATTTCTCTTTAAATGTCAATTCTTCAACATATAAAAAACATTATAGAAAGCAACTTAAACTAAATATTCAAGCACTTAAAACTATTATATGATAAACCAAAATGCATTTTAATGAATAGTCAAATGAAATAATCAATATTAAATTAAAGAGGATCATATTGTATATATTTAAATATAAAAGTGCAATGAAAAAAAGTGTATAAGGAAGAAAAACAAGTGCCGAGTGCAGAAAAATGGTACAGAATGCATAAATTTCGTATACGCAAAAATAAGTACATTCCAACGAATAACCAAATGAAAGAGCTAATAGTAAAAGCTGACTATATTATATAAGTTCAAATATAAAAATGTAGTAACAAAAGTGCAATAAGGAATAAAAAATAAGTGTAGAATATAAAAAAGTGGTGCATAGTATATAGATTTCATATATGTAAAAATAAATGTAATATAATGAGTAGACAAATGAGAGACCTATTAGTAAAAGAGAATCATACTGTATAACTTCAAATATAAAAATGTAGTAAGAAAGAAAAAATAAGTATAGAGTGTAGAAAAATTATGCGGAATGCAAAAATTTTATATATGCAAAAATATATTACTTTTTATATATTTAATAACTATTAATTATACATATTATATGCAAACATATATTTTTTTTATGTATTTAATAACTATTCATTTTATATATTACCATCAGAGAAAGAAATTAATAAAGTTTATTATAATATATGTTCAAACTTCTTACAAATTTCATGATTCCTTATAAGCCATGGTATTTCAAGGAACAAAATGAAAACAACACATGTTTACAAATTATGAAATCTAATGTTTAATCCAATAAAAAAAATATAACATGTGTTACTCTGTCCAGATCAACAATACCTATTTTGTTTATCCTATGACTATGATATTTTAGATATAAATATAATTGCATATAATAGAATATAATAGAATCTAAATATTATGATTTATTTCATGCTATATTTTGTATTATAGACTTCATTATTCGATATAAGATCTAATTAATTCATAACATGATAAACATCAATATAATGAAAAAGAAAAGTCATTTTATTTATATAAAGAATTTTTGCAGTAAATACTAAAGATGATTGTTTTTATAGTACCTCTCTAACACTTGCAAGGGTGGATGATTTTTTAGTGGAATTAAGGTATAGGGGTGAGAGGAAGAGAGGTGTGGGTTTCTCTTTGCTATTGGAGGCGGTTTAAGAAGACCTAGGGCAGAAATGAGCGAGAATATGGGGTATTTATACCCCTGATCTGTGCAACAGTCACGGCCGCTCACACCCGCGACTCAGTCATAAGGGACTTTGTTTCTTTTACTTTTAACTTATTTACTCACAAATATTAATTACCCCATTAATACCCTTATCAACCCTTAATATCTTCTAAATCTGTTTGTGGATGTGACAAATACAAATATGAGAGGACTAAATAGTGCATAATCGTGAATTTTTTTGGAAATTTAACTTCCAAATGATAGAAACGCAAAAAGCTTTTAGGGGGAAAAAAAAACTCAGACATAAAAATTATGGATTAAGCAAGTGGTAAGTAACAAAAGAGCTAGGATCAATTGTATTAGAAGTGTTGAAAGAAATCACACATCGAAATTTTAAAGAATAAAAGTAAAATTTATAATTGTAGTATAATTAATTTTAGTTATTTTTTATTCAATAATCAATCTACAATTGCCAACCAATTATAACCGTTTATATAAATTTTACTATGCATATAGATAGAAAAAAAATGCTTAGAATACTCTTTATTTTCATATAGACTCTAACATTCACTTTCTAATTAGTTAGTGAATAGAGAAAAATTTTTAAAAATAATTTTTATATTTTTCTTAATTTTTAAAATTTTTCTCTCACCAACTAGTCAAAAAATAAATATTAAAAAGTATATAAAAATAAAGAATGTCTTTGCACATAAATATCAGCCAATTAATTATAATATTGCAGATACGATAGATAAGAAGGTGGCATATATAATTGAGATATCGATCGTCCAGCATCCAAGCTGGATGGCATTGGCAGCCTCTTTAAATTTGAATTTGAACAATTTTTATTTTTTATTTTTTTTTCTTCTTCAGAGGTCATTATTTGAAATTATGTGGTCATCAACAGTCACTTCTAAATTTTAATAGTGCTTTTTTTTTTCTTTTTTATAGGTATCTGCCAATTTATATATTAATTAAATACCTTTTGAATCAATAATTTAGTATGAAAAAGCTAATAACTTCTAAATTTAAATCAATTTTTTTAAAAAAATTTTGCTAAAAAGTTCTATTTTTAAAATTATTTTTTGGACCTCCTTTCTTTCTTTTTAAAAAAAATCAAATAAAAGTTTTATCTGCATATATGGATTCCACAAGAATCCACCTTTTTAGATGAGATTAAAGAATATTTTAATGGTAATTAGGAAAATAAATCTTTTAGATTATTCTAGTATTTGGTAAGCAAGCTCCTTTCTCTTTTTCCTTCTCATTGTTTTTTTCCCCCTTTCAAGAAGATAAGCGAACAGGCAAAGTGGGTCTTTAAAAAAAAAAAAAAGTAGGCAAATGTATAACAAGTATAAAATATGTTCATTTCTCCGTACCTTCTCACTTTTTAATCAGCTGGCAAGAGAGAGAATAAAAAAAAAATTTTAAAAATTTATCTATCATCCACAACTAATCAGTAAATAAATATTGGAGAGTGTTCAAAAATGCATTTCTAATACGCACTTCTTAATTAATTGGTAAGAAAAAAAAAATATATTTTTAAAAATTTATCTATCTTCGGCAACTAATGAAGAAATAAATATTGGAGTGTTAAAAAATACATTTTTCAAGTATGCAATATAATTTCCTACTAAAGGGATTTATTTTATTCAACAAAATAATAGATTATATGTTACTTTGAAGAGTACTACCGACGCTTATTTATGTAACTTTTACAGTATACTTTTAATAAAAAAAATATTTTTTTTATTTATAAAATATCAATATTTCTAAAGAAAAACATTTTTTTATATGTTTTCAAATGTTGGTAGCATTTACCTTACCGCAAAGCAAAGCCTTGATTGGTGGCAACCTAAACATGTGATGTTGCCATGATCCTATGTCGATAGCCTTTATGAATCATGCCTCAAAAGCATAATCTGCTATTAGATTTGCAGGGCTATTTTAAAATATAATTATTTAAAATTAAAAAACAGAAAAAAAAAGGAAAAAAAGAAAAGAAAACAAAAGGAATTTGCTAGTATTACTTAACGAAAAATTTAATTTGTCTCAATGCTTTTTGTTATAATTTATTTCAATCCATATACAATATTTATATTTTATTCATTCAATTACTTATTTTATTTAAGTTACATGAAAAGTAAAAGTATATATTTTATGTAAATTGAAACCAATTATAATAAAAAAGTGTTCAAACAGTAATATGTCTCTTAACCACATCAACATTGTTGGCAATTCTTTTCATTTTAATCTCCGAACACCCTACTAATTAAAATCTAGTTAATCGATTCCCTTAACAATTAATTTTAGACCCATTTAGATTATATTTATGAATTTATTGTTAAGAAAATTAATTAAATAAATTTTGAAAAAATTACTGATTATATTGTAGTGAAATAATAAAGATAAAATTAGTATTTACCCTCCAAAGTTTAACTTATTATACTAATACCTCTACAAATTTAATCTATTATACTAATTTTTCTGAAATTTAATATATTATACTAATACCCTGAGTAAAAGAGAATATTTTTTCTAACGGATGGTAAATGATTTAAAATTTAACATAATAATTATATAATTTAATAGAAATAAAATAAAATGGGTAAATTATATAATTTTTAAACCTCAATAGAAATTAGTGTAACATATCAATAGTAATTATTTCTTTGAATTTTTAATGAGTTCCAATTTATCAAACACTTATTATTAAATACAGATAGTTAAGTGAACAATACTTGAGCTAAAGATCTAAATTAATTAAAAATTAACATTTAACTAAGTCAATTGCACGACTTTACTACTTAGAGAAATCTCAATTGAATAAAATTAAGAATTGATGGAGCTAATTGAATTAATTTTCAGTTAGAAAGATTAAATTGCGTCAATTCATAAAATTAGGAAACCAAATTTACTTTTTTTTAACCTGAAAAAAAAGAAAAAGAAAAAAAAAACCCTTAATATAGCAGAAAAAGTTTGATGGGATTTTCATTATTAACCAATGAGGTGTTCAACCCATTAATCCTAATTATTTGAATTATTCCTTTTTCAATATCTCTCCTGATGAAACGTGAATTAATTAATGTTGTTATCATTCCTTTTAAATGGATGAGGTTTTTTTTATAAAAAAGATAATTTTATTAATTCAAAATAGCAATATATTGATAGAAATATATATAAATTTACTAAAAATTATAAAAGATGAAACAATAAGTATTTGTAGTATAGCCACATAAAAAAAAAAAAAGGGTCAATTGATCTCCTTAATTTTTTTTATATTATATATATAATAATTTAAAAATATGGTAAATAATTATTTTAACCTCCTTATCTTTTAAGTTGTCTAGTTATTCCTTGAAAAAATAAATAACTAACCAGTAATTATTTACATATTTTTATTATTTTTAAATAATTAAAAATTGTTAGCGGATGACTTTTGAATTTTTTTTTAAATAGAAGGTAAGTAGGTGATTATCTTTTTAATAAATATATATAAATATATATATATATATATATATATAGGTGACTATCTTTAAAAAGAATTTACATGACTAAAATGAAGATTTAAGAAAAATGCATATGAGATAAGCTACCACTTTTCTCTTTTCAGACAAACAAAAGGAAGAAAAAAAAAACAGGAAGAAAAAATACAGAAGCTTGAGAGCTGTGTCTTGAGAAGTTGCTTGCTCTTAACTTGTCTCGAAAAAAATCATTTTCCTTCTATCACTTTAATTGGTTCAATGGTAAGAAATTTATTTTACCTCTACCAGCAGTGACTGCTACAGTTAAGAGAACATTTTCTACTAAAAATTTATAAAAAATCAGTTGCTCAATAAAATTGGAGATCAATGAATGTCTAATTGTTTGATCACACCCTAAAAAGATGTATTTAATGTTATTGATAATGAAGTTATCATACATCACTATCATAGCATAAAGAACAATAAAGAATAATTTTAATTTTTTAAGAATGTTTATTAATGTTAATTTTTATGAAGTATATTTGGCTATGTTGTGCAATTTTTTTATTTATAATTGCATTATATTTTGTCCCCCTAAATTACAAATTTTGACAGGTTAATAGCACAAATCGGCTCAAAATCTATAAATTTGATAATATTATAGTGACTAGAATATCTATAATTTCAGTTCTGCAATATATTACCAACAATAATCTAATTTTTTATCTATATTGGATCTAATATGTTTTGTATGTCTTAATTGCTCGTACACAAAAATATCATAATAAGATGATAAAAATAAAACGTTGTAATAAGACAATAAAACTAAATACCGTAATAAAACAATGAAATCACGAAGAGCAAAACAAAAATCTATATTTATGTGGAATAACACTTATTTTAGAAATAAATTGATAAAAATAAATATAGATGCATGATTTCAAGCTAATAATGACCAAAAATGACTTCTCTTTACTTTAAAAAAAATGATGGTTAGAGAAATTATAAAAAAAAAAAATTGAGAAAAAAATATAAGATTTTTCTTAGCGATATGAGCTTTTATATTTTTTAGATAGGACCTTTTTTCTAGATAATAAAGGTCTCTACAAAAATATTCGGTATGTCTCGTCGTGAAATAGAAATGAAACTTTCATTCCAAATTAGATTTTAGCATTTTATATTGAACAAAAACATTGAGAATATAATTCGATTCATGTATATTAAAGGATTTCTTATATTATAATTAATTTTTGAATTCTACACTACATGAACATATTAAAAAAATTAATATTGAAATCTCAAAATACCAATTTAAAAATAATATTCCATTTTTTATTCTTTTAGTGTACTAAACATACCCTAAATTGATTGTTGGTTTATGAATTTTGCATGGTGAACACTACTCCTTCAAAGAGGGAAAAGAAAAAAAACAAATACAAAGTTATATTTGGAGAAAAGGCAAGACGAGGACAATAACATGATGTCGGCCAATGAGAGGAGCAAATGCTTTCATTATCGACCTTTAGAAAAATAAATGAATGTATGATATTCTGTTGTAATTATCAACTGCTTGCTAAATTTTTTTATATATTTATATAATATCATAAGGATATGTCCTGTGTGATATTTTCTTTTCATTTTTTTTGTCGTACTAGAGATATTCTTAGCCAATTAATCACGATCACATACTGAAATTAATCATACTCATCTGTATAGAATTTTAAAAGCGGCAAAATATTCTTTTATGAGTTTTAAAATAGCTGTATTTTCAGAATTTGATACATCTGATTAAACTGAAAAAGATTCACGTTATTTTATCTACACTCTTATGGATATATTTTTTCATTTGTGGTTAATATGCTAGTGTTATGTATTTTATTCTTTTGGAATATGCTGTAGAAGTTTTCCCAAAAGTTCAATTTTTCTAAAACAAATACTCCATCAGTTTCTAAATAGACGTAGCTCAATATTTAATTTTTATTCCAAAATGGTTGACAGCTAATAATATTTTGAAAAAATAAGCTTATTTTTTTATTTTTTATAATCCAAAATTATAAGTCATTCATTGTTTTTGAAGTATAATTATTTTGTTCAATTATAAATATATTCTTACCTATATATAATCTTATTAAATATATCTAAATGTCTATTTTTTTTTATATTTTTGCTTTAAATAATTTTTAAAATCGATTGGTATCTATATGAGTATTAATTTAAATCTTGCATTAAATGACTGTTTTTAAAATACTAATAAATGGAGGTATTTTTTTTTTGAAAACATTAAACAAAAATTATTAATATAACAAAATTAACTAAGTTTTTCAATGTGTAAAAATAGAATCCGATTTATTTTTTCCCAATGGGGAGAGTAGTATTTTACATATATTTTAGACACGTTCTTTAATTAGTGTGCAAAATTTTAAAAGATATCTATTTAATTAGGAATAGTGGGAACACCCTTTTGAGAAAAATGACCCCAATATCCATTTTTTTTTTAAAAAAAAATCATATTTATCTCCATTTTTTCATGGAGAAAAATTGAATTCCGTAATGTACTTTTTCCATTTCTAAGGATTTTTTTTTTTTTTTGCCAAACCTGTAAATTAACATTGATACTCATCATAATTTTTAGTCTCCAAAGAGGACCGAACAAGGAACAATCTCTGACTCCTCATCACAGAGGCCACCGACCTGCGAGACCGGATGGCATAAACGCAGGGGTCCTCCTCCTGGTTCCAGCAACAGAATTCGCCGGAAAAACAATAGAAGAAGCCAATCAGGGAGGGGCACCGACCATTGAAGAGCTGGGAAGACACACCAACCGGGGATTTTCTCTTACGGGCGGAGGAACAAATGGTGCGCAATGCAGAAAAAAAAGAGAAGGCAGATCTGCAGAGCACAAGTGTTACTACCACCAGCACAGTCGAAGAAAATAAACGAAGAAGATTTTGATTTTGTGACAAAAATAACGTCGCAATACGAAGATTTTCTGGGTCTTGTGGGTCCTTTCTGGATGCCGCTTAGAGCATTACCATCCCTTTACGAAACAGAATTGCAAACCAATATGAAACTTGGAAAGTGACATGCATGAGTAATTTATAAGTTTGCAAGTAAGGAAAGAGAGAGGGAGATAATTTCTAATAAATAAAAATTATAGTGGATCCCATTTATATTATTTAATAATAAAATAAATAAATAATATATTATTAATTAATATAATAAATTAAGGTTATAAAATTAATATAATATTAACTTAAATAATTTAAAATAGTTAATAAAATTAAATATAAAGAAAAATATTATTATATTTATTAATATATAATTGGTATTAATTATTTTGAAATAACTTTAAAATATAATTATGTATTTTAACTAAAATAAGTATAATAATAATATAATTAATATTTATTAGCATTTTTGATGCATTTGAGACAAGAACAATAACAACAATATTATTATTATTAACATTATTTAATTTTCATTAAATTTTATATTTATTTTTTTGCAATTTATTAATGTTAATATACTAAACAACAAAATCTAATTTATTTGATAATAAAAAGTTATAATATTTTAATTATTAACAGTGAATATAATATATTAAAATATTAATTAAATTCTCTAAATTAAAATTGATATTAATTATAGAGATAAAATGTGTTTAAAAGTATAGTTAAAATTTTTCGGCAGTGAAACTAGTGTTTACAATTAGAAACCAATTTCACTTTGTAATGATATGGTTTTCGGTGAATGTGGAGGAGAAAGTGAGGCTAAGGAGTTCAGTTTTTCAAGTTTATGGAGTCTATAAAGCCACGACTAAGTTGTTAGGTGTCTTAAGGAATGGTTGGCACGGTGACCATGGTGATGGAGTACTAGCAGAGAGAAATTATTAAATAAATCAGATTTATTATATCAATTCAATCAAGCAATAACATATATTTAATTATTTTATTTTTATATTCATATCAATTAATGAAAATAAAATAATTAAATATATATTATTATATAATTAAATTAGTCTATTAATAATGTTGTAGATTCGATCTATCTAAGAATTTATCAACAAGAGATTAGGTGAGGGTAGATAAGGAGGGAAAATGGGTTAAGATAAATGAAGATTTTGTTTGTGCGATGAAGATATCTTTTTATATTAATTTATGGAGAAATTTATACAGATTAATTTAATTATTCATTAACATATAAATATGTTGTATTCACATAAATGATTCAATAATTCAATGTAAAAGTGTTCGTATATCGGTTTGGTGTGGATTGAATATAATATTCAATCCAATTAAAAATTTATCAATCCAATCTACTAACACGAAAAAACCAATCTAATTCAAATCACGATTACATATTGGATTGAAT